>CABHPH010123805.1:0-42098 GCA_902168325.1 Peromyscus nudipes
AAACCAGATGGAGGAAAACCATGACTCCATAGAAGTACTGTTATATTTAAGATAAAATCAAAATATACAGACCCAATGGCCTAGGTCTGTAATGCTGATTATCCAAGAGATTGAAGTAGGAGGATTGTGAATTCTAGTGATTCAGTGTCAGCCTGGGCAACATAGTGAGCCCCTAACTCAAAAAGTTAAAAGAGGACTTGGATATAGTTTTGTGGAAAACCACTTGCCTGGCACCTATAAGGCCCTTGGTTCTGACCCCATTACAATGGAAATAAGTAAACAAATAACCCAAATTTGCATAATAAAATTGAAGTAGACTGTGCAATTATTCAGATTCTAGACACTTTGAGGACAAATAATCTTTCTCAAGACTTCAAGTGAAAGGCAGATAGACATGTTTGCCTGTCTGTCTTCAGTGTACTTCTTGGAAATCTGTTGTTGGACCACAATTTTCACTGAAGAATATCCGTAGATCTTGAGAGTATCGTGAGTACTGTCTGAACTAGATTTTTAATATATGGTATCCACTCCATTTCTGGGTCAGCAGTTCTGGCCCACTCCAAATTTGGTGTGCTGTTTATGCCACTTGCTCCCATGCGCTATCGGTAAATAGCAGGAGACCAAGAGAAGGCCCCGAGTCAAGCTGAATACAATTTCATGTCCACTTACAAATATCATAACTTTAATAACAACTTTTCTGAGACTTAGCTATACTTTTAAGATTTCATTTCTGACTTAAATACATGTTCGCAGTTAAGCAATTTTGAGGAACAAGCTGGCCATCGCTATTTTATAATCAAGAGTCTTAGCTTTCAGAGTGCCTGTCACTGTGTCGGACAGAACAGTGTTGGGTTGGAGTTACTCATCAAAACAGCCAGCAGTGGCTTAAAGCAGAATTCAGAATACTTTTGTATTCGTGTATTCATGTACATTAAGTGGAGACGTTGATTGTACCCATCTTATAGACTAGGCAACAAGGACGACGAGGAGGAGGGTATCATATGGCTAAATGTCATGCCAAGGTCACAGCTAGTAAATGTCAGACATGGAACTCACACCCAGGCAATCTGATTCTATTTTCTATACATGTCATCACTAGATGAAACTGCTTTTTCTAAAGGGCATTAAAAATAGACATAAACCTGAGGTTTCTGTATTCAGGTTTTTGTTATACATTTGAGCAAAAGTAGGAGAAGTGTAAATATGCTCATTGTTAGGAGAGAATTCTGGTTTCTTTGGATAGAAAAGAATCTTGCATTTGGAAATCTCAAGGCTCCTGAATTTGCCTAGCTCTTGCATTCTTCCTTTAAAGAGCCTGAAGGCAGAAAATACTCTTACCTCAGCATTTGAGGCTGAGGCTATCAAGTCTGTGATGTTGAAATAAAAACATCTGGTATTTCTACTCTAAAACTAACCTGTGGTAGAAATATAACGGGGATAGGAATTTAAATGTCCAAAGGACTGAACGCATAATTTAAAGCCACAGACTCCAGACTTCCATCCACTTTGTCTGCAAGCTCGCTTAGAGTTAACTCCTTCCTCACCAGATACAGAAATGCCTACTGGGCATGCCCAATTACACAGTGAGAGAGGCTCACACTGTGCTGCACTTTTTCCAGGTTTTACCAGAGGCTAAAGGAAGAAAGAGCCGGAGGGAAGAGTTAAATAGGTAGAGAACTTGGTTCAGCTCAGGATGCCCAAAGCGGAGGCAGGGAATGGAAAGCTGGAAGATGGAGAAACTGCCAGGAAAGCACCTTGTCAGATGCATAAGTCTGGTCTCCAACTTGGAGCGATAGTCTGGTGGGTCTCTCTAACATCCTTTTATCACAGCATAGGCAGATGGCTCAGTCCAGGGCTACAGAAAGGGGTGGGGCAGAACACTGAGTAGTGTAGGGAGCCAGTGCGGGTGTTGAGTCCCGCCTGCCCCTGCATTCCTCAAAGAGCCTCTAGTTTTGCAAGGGTTCAGAACTGAGATCCAGGTGCACACCTTGAGCCGGAGCTCGTCTTAGTCACCGGCTCCTCGGTTTCTGTTCCTTCCCTTTAGCTGCCGAGTCCTTTCCTGGCATCTTCTCAGGTACCCCCGCCCAATCACGACTAAATCCCGGAGAAGTGGAATCTCCACAAGATTTTCGTGGGTCTAGCAGGGGCCTGGGCATGCTCAGTAGGCTACGTGACTCTGGTTTCTCTCTCTCTCTCTCTCTCTCTCTCTCTCTCTCTCTCTCTCTCTCTCCTCTCCTCTCCTCTCCTTCGGAAGGGAGGGTGGCGAGTGACTAGTTAGAAGTGCTTGTGGCAAGTCTCCGCCCCCAGATTCCCCCTGCAAGGGGACGATGCAAAGGTAGAAGCACCTTGCTTCTCAGCATCTGAACTTGGAAGGGGCTGCGGCTGCCAGCTGAGGCCACCGGTTCCCTAGCCAGAGGACCGGCCGGCCGCTCTCCATGGTACTGCGGAGAGCTCAGCTCCGCCCTTCTCTTTCAGAAGGACAGCACCCGGCGTCACGTAACCCAGCCTTCTCGGGCTTCACCACCGCCTCTTCCTTCCCCTTTTCCCTCTCCTCCTCCTCCTCCTGCTCCCCCTGCTGCTCCCCTCCGTTGCATGTTCTTCCCTTCCGCACTCTTGGAGATAGACGCTCAAGCCTGACGCCTCGGAAAAAGGCAGCAGCAGTCGCCTTATCCTTAGACCTCAGGAAATTCGCTTTGACCGATGCATGCTTCAAGCTCTGGCTGGAGCTAAGGGGAATAACCAGGCAGGTAAAGGAGCTCAATTTGGGCTGGGGGAGGGGATGGGGCGAGGCAAGCTGGAGAAGGGTATCTTTCCCTGTTGTAACTGGGCCAGGATCTGCCACAAATACAGAGGGAAGGATGGGTGGTGGGAGGGTGGAGGAGTGTAGATTTTGCTTGTTTTGCGTGTAGCCTTTCAAATGACAAGAAGATGAGATGGTGGAACTAGGTAGTAACTTAAAGGCTAAATGCAGTGATTTGTTATCCAAAGAAAGAAAAGGGAAAGGCAGTTAGAAAGCAAAACAATAAAATAAAACATATTTATATCTCTTTCTTTCTCTTCCTTCCCCATCAGTCCTGACTGTGCCCATCCTTAATTTGTGCAATAGACTTCAGGCTCCAAGAAACTGCACTGGTGTTAGGGATGGTGCTTAGAGACTGGGCGGGAAAGCCAGGGAGAATTTTGGGTGTGCATTGGTATTGAGGTACTTTGCAAAAGCCAGAGCCAAAAAGATAAAACTTGTAATATTTCTCTCATAGATTTCAGATTCCTTATAGGGATATATATTGAAAGGTTTTATGGTAAGGTGTGTGTGTGTGTGTGTGTGTGTGTGTGTGTGTGTGCATGTGTGTCACTGAAAACATGATAAAATAAATGCAACTGCAGCCGATCAGCATACTGTATTGATCCTTCCAGTGACTTGGGAATGAATTTTGTTCTAGAAACGAGAGAAAAGATTAATGAGGCTGTTAGGCAGCTTTTGAATTAGAGCGCTTCTTGTTTTGGCTGCAGTATGGTTGTTTTTCAGATCCCTTTATTTCATCTTCTAATTTGTGAACTCTCCAGGTCTTTTCTGGGCACCGAGAGAGAATCCTCTTTTTCCATATAAATAAAGATACTGTCTTTCACACAATGAGCTTCCTCTAGGAACTGGGAAAGCCAGTTGACCTCCCCTGTGATAAGAATATATATACACATACATAGATACATAAGAATATATATACATACATATATATGTATATATGTGTATATATACATATATACATTCTTCCATGTTTTCTCCTCCTCTCCATCCTTTCCAAAATGGTCAAGGTGTGCCTCAGATGAGGGCAGGAGACAGGGTGCAAAAAGGTTATGTGATATATGGAAAATTATACAATAATAAGCTCCAACAGTCAGTTACCCAGTTTGTCTCTATCCTCTCTCTCTCTCTCTCTCTCTCTCTCTCTCTCTCTCTCTCTCCACACACACACAGAGTCAGAAATAGAGACAGAAGGAGATACAGAGAGACAGACAGACAGACACACATAGAGCCAGAAACAAGCTAAGAATGGCCTCAAAGCACTACTCTTGTGATAGTCCAGACTAATTTAGCTAAATACTGAACATTTCCACTCCTACTTAAACATGAAAGTATACTGAATAATATGCTATTATTGATCATTTTTAAAAGCACCTTTCTTGGGTTTGGCACAGGAGTAGGAGAGATATGACTTGTAATAGCTGAGGGTGAGGAATGTATCAGCCATAATAAATAGGCAACTGAGATTTTTATTACCATTTGGTAAGGAGAAGTGTATAAGTGCATTATATCTGTGAGGTGTGTGTGTGTGTCTGTGTGTCTGTGTCTGTGTTGTGTGTGGTGTGTCTACGTTGAAAGAAGAGAACCCGTCATCAATTTCATCTGGGGAGGAACTTGAAGTGGGATCCCCTAGCTTGATGGCTCTCAGCTGACACCTGTAGGGATTGCTCTGAACTGAAGAGAAATGCTTTCAGCTCCCTCCACAGAGGAGCAGCCACAATGCGGTGCCATCAATTACTGCTAGTTTCGGCTTGTAGGGGGAAAAGTGTTAATTAGATAGTGAGCTCTGTGTCCAAGCAGTAAATTTGGAGCAGTGTGTGTGTGTGTGTGTGTGTGTGTGTGTGTGTGTGTAGGAGATAGTGAGACGTGGTGAGGGTGATATGTTCCATTGGAATGACCAAATGATACATTTTAATTTTTTCTCAAAATGTGAGTTATTTGGTTTAAAAAATTCATAGCCCCTCCTTCAAGATTTATGGTTTCTGTACCATTTCAAAAGACTGTCAGATTAGAGTTAAATAAAAGGAAGTGATTCAAGAGCACCATGAGTGATTCAAAGGTATGGCTTTAAATTCGAGCATCCTGGAGCCATAAGAGCCGAGGTGACACACATGCCAACTGCTGTTCTGACCACACGAGTCCTAATGGCTGACAGCCAGATAAAGACTTGAGGAGGAGTCAGATCACTAGACTGTTAGGCAGAATATTAAATACCCATTTTTGAAATAACTAATATTATGGCAGCAAGGACATAAATACTGCCAAATTTGGCTCCAGTTAGATGTTTTATATTATAACAGATCATGTATTTGATTAAAAAAAGGAGGAATATATTTGCTTGAAATTTTAAAGAGACTCCCAAGAAACCACTACATTCCTGTTGTCTGGGAGACAAGTGATAGGAATGCTCTACAAATGTAAGCTAGCATCTTCCTGCTGAAAGTTTGATGTATTTTCCCTGTTATAAAATTGGCCATTAACTGGGGTTTGAACAGGTTGTATCACCTCTCCATGGAACTAGCACACGGTGTAAGTAGAAAACCTTTAAAAAGGCATTCCATTTCTCTCCTCATACATTTTAGAAATTAAAACTTTCTTGGACATTTGGAAAGAACGTCATAACCAAATTGTTCTTAAAATTCTGGTCACCAATGAACAGATATGGTAAACTCAAGGTTGTAATAGCTTGCTGTAAGAGTGTGACATTACATAGTAGGAAATATTTGGCCTTACTGTACACACACACACACACACACACACACACACACACATACCTGTATCCAGCAAAATTAATTCTTTGGTTTGATAAAATCATTGGTCATATACCCGATTTCCTACTTGAGTAATGATTTGCATAATACTATAATTGAATAGAGGCCTTCATTTTTATTTTAATTTCCACAGATTTCTGGGTCCTTATAAAAAGACAATAAAATCAAAATGCATCAGCAACATACAACCAACTGACATGCGAGCATCTTAGTGCGGCCTTGCAGAGGGAGAAAAGCGGAGAGCTGCTGGGATTTCATTTCACCATCTAACAGCTTCTGGCTGTTTCACAACAGGGTTTGAGTCCTCCTGACAGGGCTGGTCAACAAAAAGTGAAATCATCTTGGGAAGGCATGCACAAGAAATCTGGCCTTGACTTCAGTGGTGCTGGAAGCCCGTGATATGGCAGAAGAAGCCGGCCTCTGAAGCCGTTCTGGTGTCTCTCGTGTCCTTTCTTTCTTTGTTCTTGGGGCCAACATCTGGAGGGTCCTTAAAGCTTCCCAAGAGCCAAAGATACTGGCGCACTGTTGGCTTCCCGTCAGTCCCTGAGAAGTACGAGTTGCCTTCTGACTCTCTTTCCTTCTGCGGCCCCCACCGGTGGCACCTTGCAGGTGTTGCTCCTGGAAGAGTGAAGTGTTTGTTGGAGCCACAGATGCTCTTACTTGACACCATTGGATGCAAATGGATCAGTGATTTTCCTTGAGCCTCGGTGGGTGGCGGTCTTTTTCAGAAGGTTGCCTCCAAAGTGTCTCCTCCCTTTGGCCTGGAAGTTCTGTGGCTACCCTGTACCACTGGGGTCTCCGCTTTCCAGTTGGAAGGGGACTACTGGGAGCGAGGAAGGGGCTGCTGGAAGAGAAGAAGAAGAAAAAAAGAGCTAAAGGAGGGTGCGCCCCTCCCACGCCCACCCGCCCCCTCCCTCCCACTCCTCTACGGACCCCCATTTCTCCGTGACGGTGTCCAGGACCGTTTCGACCCTGTCGCCCCCGGCTCCCCCCCGCCGCACCCCAGCCCCGAGCATGGGGTCGGCGCTGGTCCAGCGCGGGGGCTGCTGTCTCCTATGCCTGTCGCTGCTGCTGCTGGGCTGCTGGGCCGAGCTGGGCAGCGGGCTGGAGTTCCCGGGTGCCGAGGGTCAGTGGACGCGCTTCCCCAAGTGGAACGCCTGCTGCGAGAGCGAGATGAGCTTCCAGCTGAAGACGCGCAGCGCCCGCGGCCTCGTGCTCTACTTCGACGACGAGGGCTTCTGCGACTTCCTGGAGCTCATCCTGACGCGCGGCGGGCGCCTGCAGCTCAGCTTCTCCATCTTCTGCGCCGAGCCGGCCACGCTGCTGGCGGACACGCCGGTCAACGACGGGGCGTGGCACAGCGTGCGCATCCGCCGCCAGTTCCGCAACACCACGCTCTACATCGACCAGGCCGAGGCCAAGTGGGTGGAGGTCAAGTCCAAGCGCAGGGACATGACGGTCTTCAGCGGGCTCTTCGTCGGGGGGCTGCCCCCCGAACTGCGAGCCGCGGCGCTCAAGCTCACCCTGGCCTCGGTGAGGGAGCGCGAGCCCTTCAAGGGCTGGATCCGCGACGTCAGGGTCAACTCGTCGCAGGCGCTGCCCGTGGACAGCGGCGAGGTCAAGCTGGACGACGAGCCGCCCAACAGCGGCGGGGGGAGCCCGTGCGAGGCGGGCGAGGAGGGCGAGGGCGGCGTGTGCCTCAACGGAGGCGTCTGCTCCGTGGTCGACGACCAGGCCGTGTGCGACTGCTCGAGGACCGGCTTCCGCGGCAAGGACTGCAGCCAAGGTAAGGCCTGCCCGACCCCCGTGGAGCCTCGGCCTGGGCTGGGCGGGAGGCCGGTGCATGGGGCCTTCCTCCTCCGGATGCCTCCGGGTGAAGGCCTGTCCCTCAAGGCCGTGCTGCCCTCCACAGATAGCTCCTCCCTTTGCAGCCTCTGAATGGGCAAGCCTCCCTCACTTTCTGAGGCCCTGTCCATGCAAGTCTACCTCCGTCCAAGTGACCAATAGAATGGCCTCTCTAAAACCCCAGCCCAAGGTTGTCAGGTTCCTGTAGTTCGATGGTCATTGCCCACCTACATGGCCCTGTACTGTCCTGGACTACCAGTAACTATAGTACACAGACCTTACCTGTAAGGTATTGACAACCGTCTAGAAGACTGAGCGTGTGTTTGGTGAGAAAATTAAATGCAGGGTAAGCAACCTTGGGCCATCCATGGTAGAGCTGTCCACATGGTTCCTGGTCAAAGCACACTCGACAGTCCTTAGGCCCTGGGTAGCGTTGCAGATCCAAGACCTGCCCCTGGTTGTGGAAAGAGATTTCCTTCATGAACAGGAGGCTTTGGGAAAATAGTATTGGTTTCCATGGTTATGTCCCGATCCCCAGATTTGCCATATTCAAGTCGAATTTTGTGATTTCTTTGGTTTCTTCAAGTGTGAGCCAGGTCAGCTAATGGTGAGGAATGTTAGAGATGAGATAATGTATTTCATGCTTAACAAAGGCTTGGTAACAAAAGTACTAGCTGGATCGGGAAGACTGTCCAGGCTATTGAACAGGATGCATGTGAGTGATGGTAAAAGATTTTTCCATAGATAACCAGCTGATAGCATTTTTGTGAGTAGCAGAAGTCAAGTTGTTTCCGTGGCCCTCAGGGCTTAAAACAAAGTACAGCTAAGCTTTATTTTCACCCCTTCACATCTAAAACACAGCTTTCTGTGTATCTCTTCTATGTTTTTTATTTATTTATTTTTATGACAGTGACCAAGGAAATTATTCTTATATAAATGCAGGGAAACTTATAAACAGAAAGGGGGTGAGTGATGTGCCTAGGATGAAACATGAATATATTAGAAGCTAAGCAAGAGAGGTGCCTTGGTTTTCATTAGGTATATAGCTTGGGGTCAAATCAAGGCAGCCAGTGCATGCATAGATAGCATGTATGGTTGATGTGAAAAGGTCAATTATTATAATTATATCTATCTGATTTGGAAAGGACAGGACCCAAAAGCTCTGTGTGTGGCTGTGTTTTATTGTGTGATGTCTGGCTTTGGGTTTTTGTTCTTTTTTCTTTAAAAATTTTCCCCCCTTTGGCTGATACTGCTGAGTGGAGCCAGCCTTTGTAATTCTTATTAGACTTGGCAGCTCTCTCTCATTTGGCTTTTAAAGAAAGGCAGACATGATGAAATTTGTAACTGCTTAAACAGCAAAGAGTGTTAGTTAGGAGGAAGAAAAGTGTTATTCAGGAGTGTTCTGTAGCTTTCATGGGAACATGGTGGGGTGTTTAAGAGTTATTACCCGTGTTTTGTTTTCATATGGGTTTGTGTTAGGTTCTTTGGTCTAAGTAATTAGAGATGACTGTATCCCATGTCCCATACTGCACTTCATCTCTACTGGTAAATTTCCGTGAACATAAGATCAGATTTCATGTTTTACAAAAATAAAACAGAACAATCTTTTTCCTCTACCAAATCTAGCTGAACTGTAAATCCTGAATATGATAGCTAGATGAGATGAATTCAGTAGTACAACCTGAAGTTGCATACATTTGTACTGATTAAGAAGGAATGGCAAATATTATTTTTATGGGAAAATACTTCTCTAAGCATCCTAATGCCACTTTAAATGATAAAGAAGGCAACTTAATGAAATATAACTTCCTTTCTTAAATTAAGAAACAAATATGACACAATGACAGCTTGTACTGTGTGGGAGAGTGTTTTAAATGAATTTTAAAAATATTTCTATGCATTTTAATGTAGGGATCCAAGGATCATGCATAATGAGGAACAGTTAAGACTGGAGAAAGCTTGAAAAAAAAAAGGGGAATGTTAAAGAGAAACAGAATTAGATGTTTCCAAAATACATTTTGTTTTGGCAAATGCATAGTTCTTTCTGTAAGGTGCATAATTTGGAATTAACAGGATGAATATTGGAGCAGTATGGTATCCAAGGCCTAAGAAAAATCTTCCCAAGAAAGTAAATGCATCAGAATTGTCCTGAGCATTGATTCATTTTGAAAATGTGAGCTGAAAGAGAATGCAAAACTTGCCACTAGTCATGGCATAAAAACAAAAGGCTGGGTTCTTTTGATTATCAAAGAAATGGGAAATGGAATGATTAAGGCATAGTCTGTCTTCCCAGAAGCATTGGCTTTGCTTTGCTTATTTTCTCCATTTCATGTGTGTCAAGTGACTATTGAATAATTAATTGGAGTGGATGCCTCTCCCAACACCGATCATGCCTTGACAACTGGGGGAGATGATTTCTATTCAGATGAAGTGTAAACAAAGCTCTGTCTCCTCTCAGTATTTACACTGATTACCACATTCTTTATAAACCCAATTTAAAAACAAAATAAATAAATATTCATTACAGAAATTGTGCAGGAAAGATTACAGTTAAGCAAATATTAAACACAGAGTTAAAACATCCCCAGTCCTTTCAATTCCTTTTACACTTAATTTAGGAAGTACAATATATTGTTGTAACCTTCTATTTAAAACAATTAAGAACAGTCAGGCAGTGGTGGCGCACACCTTTGATCCCAGAACTAGGGAGGCAGAGGCAGGCAGATCTCTGTGAGTTCAAGGCAAGTCTGGTCTACAAAGCGAGTTCCAGGACAGCTAGGGCTGTTTGAACAACAACAAAACAAAATAAAAAAAAAAAGAACTAAAAATATGATGATAATATAAAGTGAGAATGGAATGGTCCAGTTTTATCTTCCCCATCTAGATGCCTGGGACAATTTATCTGTGAATTTCATTCAAGAATATTTTTCTTGAATGAATTCTTTGTCATCCTAATAAGATTTACCTATTTATTTACTTACATATTTATGTACTGATGGAGAGAGAACACCTGAAAAGTTGTGTTTCATGATCAGGTTAGTGGCAGAGCCTAGATAAGACAGAAATACCTTATTTCCAAGTCATGTCTCTTTTCATATGCTAAGTAAACTTTTTCCTTCCTTCAGATTGGCTTTTTTGAGGGTGGGTGGGAGGGGGGATGAGATGTTTTTCAAACAGCAAAAATACATACAAAATGGTTCCAGAAACAGGTACTTTATGCACCACTGATATTTTTGATCCTGAGGGTTATCAGGGCTCAACTACCTAACAATGTCATCCTTCCTGAATGATGGATGCTTATGGGGCACATAGCTTTTTCAGTGGATCATACGCATCTAAGTGCGTCTGTGCCATTATTATTTAATAAGTTTCTACTTAAGGGTACTGATATTTTCCTAGCAGTTTCAAAAACATAGTGATATCATGATCATCCGGCTTAAAATTAAGGATAAAATGATGATCCA
Source organism: Peromyscus nudipes (assembly GCA_902168325.1). Classification (NCBI taxonomy): domain Eukaryota; kingdom Metazoa; phylum Chordata; class Mammalia; order Rodentia; family Cricetidae; genus Peromyscus; species Peromyscus nudipes. The sequence continues at coordinate 10,881 of CABHPH010123805.1, forward strand.
TAAGAAATTAAATTATTCTTGTGATCTCCAGACCTAAGTAAGTCCTAGACTTTTCATGGTCACATGTTTCATATCATACTAGACTGTGATGCCATTTTCTTTCAGTTTCTCTATCCAAATTACTATAAAGATGCATTATTGCTTAATATTATAGGGCATGGCAGTGCAGTAAATGTCTTTAGTAAAATGCTGCTTCAATGAAACCCTTTATATAACTTTCCTGAGACCAGAGATTTGACAATACACATTTATACATTCATTTATTCATCTCTTTTTATACATAAGTATAGATTGACTGCTTTGCACATGCCAGAGCTTTAGGCTTATGCAATGAAATGGTGTACTGTGGGATGTCTTTCTGTGCACTGTTAATATGTGTTGCTATGAGTGGTTAATAAAGAAGCTGCTCTGACCTATGGCAAGTCAGGTTATAGCCAGGCTGGAAATCCAAGAGAGAGACAGAAAAAAGAAAGGCAGAGTCTGGGGAGAAGCTGCAAGCTGCCACCAGGAGAAGCAAGATACGAAAGTACTGGTAAGCCATGGCCATGTGGCAACTTATAGATTAATAGAAATGGGTTAAGTTATAAGAGCCAGCTAGCAGGAGGCCTGCCACAGACCATACAGTTTTTAAATAATATTAAGCCTCTGAGTGATTATTTTATAAGTGGCTGCAGGGCCACGGGGCCAGGCGGGAATGGAGAAAACTTGTGGCTACAATGGTGAGTGCACTCAGAAGTAGCTCCTAGCTCAACATTCTGTAGTCTACTGAGGAGGCATACCATTTACAAGAATATATATGGGAATTAAAAACGGCGATATATTTTAAAGACTGGCTATATGCTGTTTGGAATTTTGAAATAGCGTCAGGGGACCTAGTCCAAGATTTTCTCGAGGTGTAGCTATTAGACTTATATCTGAATGGGAGAGGGGCTTGCCGGGTAAATGTGGAGAAGGGAAACTCGGCAGTCAGAAGTCTCTACAGAACACGCACACGGCACAACCTGTCCTGCCGCTGTCGGGAGTCCTCTTTGAATGGCGCTCTCGGTCCATAGTCAATAGGATAGTAGGGTCAGGCCTTGCTAGCTTTTCTGGACCATTCAAGGATTTTAAGCCCTATTAGTCACAAGAGTATAGCATAGGAGATGAGAAGGGCAGTGTCAAAGTTCTATTTTACTAATGACACTTTAACATCAGTTTACAAAACAGATTGGAAGGGGGCCAGAGGAAATGAAAGAAATATTGTTTTGTTCATCACTGAACGGCTGTTGCTCTGCACCCACTATAAACTGTAGGCCAAAGTATTGGAGAAAGTAGAGGAAAAAAATACACCTTGAAAAGAGTCCTTGAAGTTGGGATTCATGTTTTAAGGAAGTTAGAATCTTCTTGGGCTTAGTTAGGTTTAGAGATTTAAGTGCATGTACTGTTTATAACACTCTTCTCCACTTGGAAAATCATGATCCAATCTCTGTATGGATTGTCACTTGGTTTCTCTCGGTTTATCCAATTGAGGCCAAAGGCTTCTGGAAAGCAGTAGCAATACCATATACTGTATCACAAATACAATACATTGTAATCAGTTTATCTATAACAAAAAGTAACATCTACTGACTGGTGCAACATTGTAAACCACTTAGAATGAATATTATGTGTAATATTCCTACAGTTCCTACAGGAACTGAAATGTTTATGGGTTTTTTAAGTTAAATTGTAAATACTAAACACAAATGATACAGAGACATTGCCAGAATTTTATTTGAGGTTGACCTTTGTAGAAAAAAGATTGTTTACCTCTGTGAAAAAGCTTCGAGTAGGAGAAAGCTCATGAATGGATTCCTCCTTGTTGAAGCGTACTGGGGATTTCTTACTATTGGACAGTGAAAGGCATCTGTCCCTTCTATGAAATGACCACAACAGAGTTACCATTCTAGAATTCCACTGACTCACAGAATTTGTTTTTCGTTTCCCTCTTCTGTTGAGTAATTTTAGTTTAGGAGCTAAATTACTCATACTCTCTGGCCTGCCTGCCCAAAGATTACAAGTGGGAAAACTTAAATTTTTTGTTGTTCAATTTAGGACTTGGCATAGGAGCCGTATTGCATAGGAGCCGTATTTGCTTCGTAGAATCCTAGGCTGGTGACTGTGTAAACACAGAGAATGGTGGATGGCATGGGCTGGGTGCTGCATGGTATCTGCTTCCCTGCTGCTGGCTTTGTTGTCGCACCACAGTCTGGTCGTTGATACCACTTTCTTGAAGGGTACTTACACACACAAGTCTCTGTATGGAACTTTTAAACGCTAAATTCCAATGCAGTGATCTCTTTAATTGTCAAAATTTCAACTTATGAAGAAAGGGAATAATGAAGACAATAAGCTTTTGTTTCTGTTTTAAACAGTTGTCTTAATATCCTTTTTACAGCTGTGATTCAAATTTTAAAAAAAATTCATGTAATAATTTTATGACTCAATGAATGCTACACACAAAAACATCTCTAACCACTGTCGTTCATCCTTTAGATAATGCCTGCACAATCCTGTACTTAAACAGTACTCTTTCTGTCTTACCAGTTATCCAACAATCACACTGGGCAGAGGATGCAGCGCAGTGGTTCAGCACTTGTTTAGTTTGTGCAAATATTGGGTAGGGCTGCCAGAACTTGGCCAACAAAAACAAAAGCAAAAAAATAATATGTAATATCTATAGTGTAATTATCCATCTATAATAGGAGCCTTTTTTTTTTTTTTTTTTTTTTTTTTTTTTGGTTTTTCGAGACAGGGTTTCTCTGTGTAGCTTTGCACCTTTCCTGGAACTCACTTGGTAGCCCAGGCTGGCCTCGAACTCACAGAGATCCGCCTGCCTCTGCCTCCTGAGTGCTGGGATTAAAGGCGTGCGCCACCAACGCCCGGCTCAATAGGAGCCTTTTAAATGGCCAGTGTAAGCACGGGTGTCCCATTTTTAATTTGTTTTGGAAATTGTCATATAAAAGTGCAGGCTAGTAATATATTTGAGCTTTAAAGTTTTAAAACCGATGTTATAGTTATCACAAACTATTTTTCTTCATATACATACATACATATGGCAGTGTAATTAGGTTCTAATTTTGGCCATTCTTCAATGAATTCTGACAATTAAACTGATTATTTATTGAACAAGAGAAAGTACTGGAATTACATTAACATTTCTGTTATTTTTAGTTGTATTTGGAGAATTAGGAGGTGAGCCTCTCCAGCTCCTGAACAGTCACCAGCCACTTCTGTGTCTTTCCCAGTCAGTATCTCTCCCTGCTGGCTGTGCTCCTTACAGGAGAGAAAAGATAAATGTGGATGAAAAATTACATTTCATCACAGACAGCCAAGTTCTGTTTTATTATAATAAAGTTACCCTTAAAAGTCACTTCACAAACAAACTTTCAAAAACACCCATAAACATTCCTGATATAATTTTGAACAAGTTTTTATGTTAAAAATACTTCTTATTAAAATATTATGTAAAACCTACATATATATTATCATGCACTTCTGTATAATTTTATGGCTCAGTCTTTTTTTTTTCTTACTTAGAAGTACAGGAACAGATGTATTTGCATAGTTTACTGAATACTAAGTTTTAAAAGTTCTAATTGGGTTTTGAAAAATAATTTTGCTTGGCCATTTTCTTCAGAGTTTTTCCGTGACTCCATGGCTTTGTGCTTCCTGTATTCAGCCTAGCTTCCAAATATTTATACTTCAGGACAGAATGGGGATAGGCAGGGTGCTTTCTCAGATTTCTTTTTTGCCTTATTATTTACATGTTACTGTGCAAACAGAACATGATGAAAATCTGAGGACACAATATCAGGCATGCTTTGTCTTTAAACAGACATTAAGTGTAGGATAAAGCCACTACCATTCCGTGCTTCAGTTTCCAAGATTGCAAATGAAGAAGCCTGGGAGTGAGCTTCCTAAAACTCTGACAGTTCCTGCAGACCAACCGTGTAGAGTGAGAGAGTGGTTGATGTGTACAAACCCTGAAACTACTGTGTGTTGGCGGTAGGATGTTATACTCATGACTAAAGGTTGACTACTGTTTTAATAATCTTACTTGAGGATTATTTTGGTGCATTTTTCATCCCTGATGCCCAGTAGTATTCACCATATTTGGTGGGATTCTGCTGCTGCTCATTGATATATGGCAAACAGAGTAACCATCATACTAGTTTCCTTTTCTCTCTTGGGTAAACTCTAAACCAGACACACATAACTTAGGACAATAACTCTCATAAATAATAAGATGATCCTATTTCTATGAAGATTTAAAGAGACACAAATAATCTATGATGACCGAGGTCAAAACAGAAGCAATTGTTTAGTAATGTTGAAAGAGAGTGGAACTTTGGGCGTGGGCGTGGTTATTTGAGGTACATATTTGTGAATGAATACTCCTTGACCTATACCTGAAGATCTGTGTAGTTTATTATATGTAAGGGCCAGTCAGCTTCTTAAAAATTCTTCAAATTAAAAATGATTACTGCTTAGTGAAAACCTCTACATTTATAAATTATATATGAATGCTAAGGTGTGAGGTAATCCTCAGTGGGGATCCACATTAAAATATTTTTATTCAGAATATCCAATATTTTTAATATAAATGCAAACATCATTCCAGAGAGCAGACACATTATATATAAATAAACTAGGAGCAAATAGAGTTCTTTGTTTAAAATACCTGATACAATATTTGAAGTTGAATCATTTTCAATTTCTGATGCCTTAATAATATTTAGAAATAAAATACTTTTAATTTTGATTTGTATTGTTTAAACATGTATCTTGCCATTACAATTCATCAATGGAAACCTTGCAATTTGGACAGTCCATATGCTGAAATTGTCAAGTTGCTGAAATGATAAGTTTGAAAGGGCTCAATTCGATACTTAAGTGAGTAATTGGATATTGGAAAACACATTACTAAATAGTCCAATCAAATTCTCACAAATCCTCCAAGTCTATAAAGAAAGATGCTCCCCACAAATGCCGTATGTCCAATTATTTAAAGTTCACTAGCTCACTGGAGCTGCAGATACCTGATAAACATGAGAACAGCTTAAAATTGTTCTGTTGCCATCTTAGTAATTCCAATAATTACTTCCTTATTTTTTCTTGGTGAAATCATTTTATATTGGGTTCTAGCCACCTTATCTTGGTTATTTCTTCAACAGCCTCACTCCCCCAGCTTGATAAAAGTCCTATTTTTCTTATGAGCCATGGGCAAGTTAGAAAAGTTCCCTTTCCCCAATAGGGAATTAATGGCTGGGCTGGAATTTGAGCCCAGGTGCTCAGGCAGGCAGCTGTGTGGGGACAGACACTGCAGGACAAAGCCTGCATATCCATTCATCAAAGTGTAAACCGTGCTGGGCTAGTTGTTAACTACTTTAAGTGGCTGACTTACAATAAGGCCTTAGATGTGAGGGTTGTAAAAGAATTAAATTTAGTGCCAATTCCCAATGTCAGGAAGCTAAAGAAAACAGCTCTCTTCCCTTGTTGATCTACTAGCAGGAAGACTTAGTGGATTGACTAAACTTTGCAGCCAAAAGAGAAATCCCTGTACTTTGTACCCAACCAACACTCACCTTTGTCCTTATGAGTTAAAAAGAATTGCATTTTTATGAATAAAGCTGCACACTGAATTTCGCTCAGTTTTATAATTTGGGTAGTAAAAAGTTTGAAAAGATGGAAGTCCATGGTGTGGTTTGGTACAAATGTAAACACCTAGGTCAGTCAAATAACAGATACTGAGTTGGAACTTGGTTCCCCTAAAGATACGGACATTGGAGATTGAAGAAAGCATTACTCTACCTCTTGTAAGCACAGAGGGGATTTAGTGAAATTACCAAGTGAGAATATAGTGTTTCTCTTGGATAAGTAAGCTGGGCTTCCCAACTCTTTGGCCAAGAGTAGTTCTTGGATTTAGAAAGACACATTCTTTTTGCTATTTCTGGTAGCTATAAGAGGTTATTATTAGAAGGAAGTGGGAGGAAGACAAATCTTAGCTGGCAAGCCAAAGTGCTGACCTGAACTCTTGTGTGGTTACTTGTGCTCCAAACTGTGTGGAGCACATTAGCAGGACACCGACTCTACACTGTGAGAACAAGTACTGCTTCTGTAACGCTTCTGTAGTTTGTTTCCCAGAAGACTCTGGAAATCCCAGTTAGAAGAGAAGACGCCAAATGGAACTGTCACTTGACCAGCATTTTGCTACGGGGAGGGGGTTTCTGTTCATTAGAGGCAGTGAATTTTATGTGGCTGCTCATCTGCAGCCAAAGCAGCACTGATCAGAGCGCCAAGGAGGAGCTGTTGTTCCTGCCCTAACAACACCTGGGCCTCTCTGTAGAACCAGCTTAGCTTCAGTGTTTCTCAGACATTGCTAGATTCAGCAGAACGAACAGCCTCAGTCCAGGAGAAGCAAGGAAATTAAAGACTCATGTTTTTCTTCTAAGTAATGATGTCTCTATAATTAAGCATGCCTGGATTCTCCTTAGGGAAGAAGCTGGCATGGCAGCATATAACTATAACTGCTGCATGGAAGGTACCACTTTCTACCTTCAGCTCTTTTTCTTTAGTGCAAAATTGAATTCCTCCTAAAATGAGTTATTATTTGTTTAAATTTATATGTGATGCTCTATATACTACATACTTAATTGACTGAACTGTGAACTTTAAAAAATATGAAGTTATGTATTGTATTTCATTACCTGCACTGCACAATTAAATGTGTAATAAGGTACATTTACGAAAGCCTACTTGGATCAAGTGCAATGAAGTATTGTGAAGTTTAAAAATAATGAGACATTTATTTTCCTCAATAAATGTATATGTAAGTGTAAATCTTTGCACAGGGACATACAGAAAAATATGACTTGCAAAAAAGTGATGTAATTCAAGCAAAAACAGTTTGTGAAATCTTAAAACTTATATTAAAATCATCAAAAAATACATATTATTTAAGATAGCCTTAAAGTATAATAGTATATATAGCCTAAAATAGTTTTTGTCATTTATTTTTTCCTTGCACAAGACCTTAAGAAAATTAAAAAGATCATTCTTAATCTAAAAGAAGTAGTACTTCTTTTGGAATTCGGCATAGTATTAAAGGTTATATTTCTTTTACATTACTAATTAGTGTCTTCTCAAGTATTGTGTGAACAACAAAAACAAAAACAAGTGAATATGTTTTCCTAATAATAATGATGGTCTTCAATTTACATACATATAAAAACTAGGGAATTGAACTTATTAAGCTCTACACAAGGTCAAAATAAGCAGAGACCACTATCTGAGTAAAGGAGTATTTTAAAATAAACTTTTTGCCAAAAAACCTCAAAGATCCCAAAAAACATTTTAATAAAAATAGTGGGAAACCTATAACCTATAACAACCCCTTGTTTTTAATATCTGAGTAACATAAGCTTCATAACATAACTCACAGCCTAGCTTCTATTATTACATGATTTTGATGCATAGTAAATAGCTTTCTAATGCTCTATCCATGCATCCTTTAACTTCAAATGGTTGCAATAAAATATGTCCTTTTGCCAGGTGGTGGTGGTGCACACCTTTAATCCCAGCACTTGTTAGAAAGAGCCAAGCAGATCTCTGTGAGTTCGAGGAGGCCAGCCTGGTCTACAGAGTGAGATCCAGGACAGACACCAAAACTACAGAGATACTCTGTCTCAAAAAAAAAAAAAAGTCCTTTTATCACAACCTACATTGTGTTATATACATCATGTAGTCCTCTGCTCTATTGATTCCTTTACACATGTGTAACACAAATTCCTAAATGGTCTTACAATAATAAACCTCTAGCCAGATATTGGGGTAAATTCTGAAAGATCAGAGAGGCAAAGGAACAAGCTACTGCCATGTCTCACCTCACCAACTCTAAGAATCCTCTGTTTGAAAGCCTCAGAGTCCTCAGCTAAAAAAGGGCTTCAGTGGAAAAGGCCTGTAGTTCCTGTTTCCTTATGCCTTATAAACCTTTCTCTGCCCAGCCACATCACTTCCTTAGTGCTGAGGTGTGTATGCCTCACAAGTACTGGGAGCAAAGACATGAGATCTCAAGTGCTGAGATTAAAGTGTGTGATTCCCAAATTCTGGGATTAAAAGTGTGTGCCATCACTGCCTGCCTGTGTTTCTCTCCTAGACTGAGTCAATCTCATGTAATCTAGGGTGACTTTGAATTCACAGAGATCCAGACAGATCTCTGCCTCCCAAGTGCTAGGATTAAAGGTGTGTGCCTCCACTGCCTGGTCTCTATGTTTAATCTAGTGGCTTGTTCTGTCCTTTGATCTTCAGGCAAACTTTATTAGGGTACACAATATGTCACCACACACATGTTCATACATAGTTTCAGGACTCATTATACTTCTGTGAGTTGTACTTCTCAGCCAAGTGCTATGTATACTTCTCCAGACATCTTTGAAATAGAGGAGAATGAGAGACAGTTCCCCTTCTCAGAACCAAGGTGCTCCGCTGAACACAGTCCTTACTTCTATGACACAGAAATACTTTTATGTCATTTTAGCTGGAGTAAACAAAGATTTGGGCTGGTGCCAAACATATAGTGTAGGGGTATCTTTGTTCCAGTGGATGGAAGATGAAGGGTGCTGGGGAGTGAGATAAGAGACTGGGGAAAAGGAGGAGGAATCGGAGACAAAAGAACAGAATTTTGAGGAAAGTATTAGAGAAAATAGGTAGTGGGAAGAGAGAGTGAGGGTGTGTGTGCAAGAGATCAGATTTTGATGCACCTGGTACATTGATGGAGAACTGTGGATTTAAATTAAAGACATTCACATATTGGGTCAGTGGGAAGGAACTAGAATGTTCATTTCATGGTGCCTAACCCTTTATTTTGGTTAGAGAAATAAAGAGGAGAATGGAAAAGGCAAGGGTAAGCATTGTTTCTTTAGACCATGTAACATACAGCCTACCTTCATCTTATCACATCTTATTGAATGCTGTGCTGTGTGTATGTGTTTTGCATTGTTTAAAGGTCTTTACACACGTTTGTTCATTGAGTTCACCACAGATCCCTATAAGGTATGTACTATTTTAACTGATTTATAGATATGAATGCTAAGACTGAGCTAGATTTGAAAATTGCCTCCATTCATATAGTAGGAATTTTCAGGGTAGGCAATGAAACAAAACTGTGTGGCACATGAGGCCTTATCCTCAACTTATAATTCCTTCTTTAAGAAAACAGCAACTGTATGTCTTCTACATGCATTCACATGGCAGAATTTAGTGTTTCAAAGATGTGTACCTTGTCTTTTGTGGTTTCATAGTATTTTTCTTCTTTTTCCAAATTCTAACTATTTAGTAATTCTTCAAAAGCTGAATTGCTTCTCTCAATTTCATAGAAAGCCTATTAATATCTTCCTGTTATGTATTCTTGTTATGTATTCTGTGGAAATGAAATCCATATAGTTAGTATCCTCTTGGATCACCTTTGTCAGAGAGAGAGAGAGAGAGAGAGAGAGAGAGAGAGAGAGAGAGAACTGTCTTCACTGAACAAGAACTGTTCTGGATTCTCCTTCAGTTACAGTCATCAGGCATTCGGCCTCCTTCTTTTTCAGTCCTTGTTTCTGTGGCCTACTGTTGGCAAATGTCTCCCACAACCTGCCCCTCACAGTGTGCTCTGGTTGTCTTCAGCTGCCCATCCACACGACATCTTCACTCTTCTGCCCACTTACCCACCTTCCCTTTGATTTTCCCTGACCTACTGATTTCCAGCCATACCTTAGAAATTCCATCATCATGGCTTCATTAGACTTATGAGCTATTGTTACCCAATGACTCAAAGAGAACTTCTATCTACTGTTTGGAAATAAGAGGTCCAGAACTCTGTAACAGGAAATGTCTTGTTAGTAAACAAGAAAAGTTTGCTGGATAAATATAAGTCGACAAATTGAAAAAAAATAATTTGAACTAAAGAAAGATAATTTGGTTCATGGAAGACCAATGATAGAAATGTGTCTGAACAATAGTATATTGGTTTTGGGCACATAAATGGGAAACTGTGTTCTGTCTCAAGCTTGTGTAAATGGGAAACCAGAATAAGAATTGGTAGGTAAGTCTTCCCTAAGGGATGTTTAACAAGCTTTGAGCTTAGATAGACAACTGCCCATCTTGAATTGTTTAAAATCCCCTTTCTTCAGTATGGCGGTTTCTCAGAAAATTGGGAATAAGTCTTCCTCAAGACCCAGTTATACCACTCTTGGGCATATACCCAAGGAATGCTCAATCTTACCACAAGGACACATGCTCAACTATGTTCATAGCAGCATTATTTGTAATAGCAAGAACCTGGAAACAATCTAGATGCCCCTCAACTGAAGAATGGATAAAGAAAATGTGGCACATATACACAATGGAGTACTACTCAGCAGTAAAAAACAATGATATCATGAAATTTGCAGGCAAATGAATGGAACTAGAAAATATCATCTTGAGTGAGGTAACCCAGACTCAGAAGGACAAACATAGTATGTACTCACTCATAAGTGGATACTAAATGTGACAGAAGGGATGGCCAGACTGCAACCACAACTCCAGAGAGACTAGCTAACAGGAAAAGACCCTAGGAGGGACACATGGATGACCCTGTGAAGGAGAAGTGGGATGAGATCTACATGAGTGGACTGCGTGTGAGGGGGTGGCAGAGGGCGAGGAGTGGGGGATGAGAGCATAGGGAAAGGGGAGGATCAAGCTGGAACAGGGACAGAGTGGGAGGGCAGGGAGGAAGATACCATGATAGATGAGAACATCATGGGAATAGGAAGAGGCAGGGTGCTAGGGAGGCTCTCAGGAATCCACAAGGTTGATCCCACCTTGGTCTGCTGGCAGTGGTCCAGAGGGTGCCTGGACCAGTCTACTCTGGTGACCAGTCTAGCAAATAACCTAGCTGTCATCACAGAGCCTTTGTCCAGTGACTGATGGAGGCAGATGCAGAGATCCATGGCCAGGCACCAGGCTGAGTTCAGGGAATCCAACTGATGAGAGAGAGGAGAGATACTGCAGGCGAGGGACGTGGAGATCATGATGGGAGGACGTGCAGAGATGACCGGCCACACTAGTGGAAGCCCATGAACTGTGGATTGGTGGCTGTGGAGCCCCCATGGGACTGGACTAGGCCCTCTGGATACGGAAGACAGTTGTTTGGATCAAACTGTTTGGGGAGCACCCAGGCAAGGGGATCAGGATCTGTCCCTGGTCTATGGGCAGGCTTCTGGAACCCGGTGCCTGTGGTGTGACACCTTGCACAGCCTTGGTGCAGTGGGAAGGGGCTTGGACCTGCCTAGGCTCAGTGTGCTGGACTCTGCTGACTCCCCATGCGAGACCTCGATTGGGGGGAAGTGGGGATGCCTGGAGGCTTGGGAAAGAGGACTGGGGGGTGGGAGGAGGGAGAAGGGGGGATCTGTGGATAGTATGTGGAGTGAGTAGAAATTTTCTTAATAAAGAAAAATGAAAGAAAAAAAATAAAATCCCCTTTCCTTGACTAAATGATACTCAAAGTTTCTTTCATTTCTTTTGTGATGTAATTATTGTACCTCTTGGAAAACTGTTAGTATGAAAATTGGTAAGTATTGATCCCTGGTTATTGGGTGTCCTCCACCTCTGATGCAATAAAGCCAATCAAGCCAAATTAATAAGTCCAGGTTTAATAAACAGAGCAAAGCATCTCCTAGGTTACTCTGGGGAAAGCAGGAGGGAGAGCACATGGCAGGTCTGGCTACCAGGTCTTAAATATCCTGTGGTTGTGGTCTTGAGCAGCTCTAGGGGAGGGGTTGACCTTAGTAGGCTTTCTGAGGGTGGGGTCTGGAGAGAGCAGCTCCAGGGGAGATCCCCAACAAAAATTCTTAAGTACTGAGTTGACCATAGCTGAAAACAAACATGCTCTATATACACCCTCCAAAACTATCACTTGTCAAAGCAGAAGAAAAGGATTCAAGTGCTGCATAGCAGTTACAGAGTTTGACAATTATGACTCCACCTGCCTTATTGCGGGTCCCTAGACTGCACTCTGGGCTGGCTGTCCAACCACACACTTACGTTTGCACTGAGCCAACTGCCCTTGCCCTCTTTACCCAATGGAGTAGCCGGGCTTATGTTTCCTTGAACTCGGGTTACAGCTGCTGCCTGTATTTCAGACTCACCTTGGGCATCCTCTTGCTCATTGTGCAGGCTCTGAGGCGTCTCCCATGCTGAAACCCGGTAGGCACCCTGCTCCTGCCCTGCAGCATGCTGCAGCACCATGTTAGGGCTGTCTCTCATACTTCACTCCTTTAATAGGCTTTGTCATTATTCTTCTGAGAAATATAACTGGGTGAAAAGGGGCTTTGTCACTGGTATAAATTCTTCCTGTAGAAGGGTGAAATGAGAGGGCTGAAAAATTGTTTTGAGTTAAAAACAAAGCAAATAAATAAAAAAGCAAAACAACCAAAGTAGTCACTGAAACTATTTGTGGGTATCCTGACTTGTTCTTGGTTTCTTTGCCAAACAGGATACACAAAGTAAAAATTCATCCTTATTTTTGAGCCTTCTATTATTTCACTGTTCATAACACTAAACCCCTTATTAAAAAGCAATCAAACATAAGGAGGTAAAATATTAGCCCCTAGGCAGTGTTCACTTCTGTGTTTCTGGCACCAGAAGGCTGGATGTTTGGTAGCAGATATAAAGAGTTGAAACCGAAACACAAGTCTAAAAAGAGAGGTATCAAAAATATGAGCAAAATTCACTGTTATTCATAGTATCAGGAGTTCAATAGCAGGATGCATGTCTATGCCCTTATTAATACATCTTTGTTGAGGATGTATTACTAATAGTAGTAGAATAGGGCTTAGTGTTTGAAAAATGCAAATACTGTTAAGAGTGAGAAGTGTGGATCCTTTAAAAATTAGTCAGTGAGTTGTTTCTACTCCAATAAAGACACCATCATTTCTAATTACTCCAATCACTGGATTTTTCAATATGAAAAGAAACCACTTTGCAATAAACTCTTAGAAGTTTATAGTAACCAAGTAGTAAAAGCACTCAATTAACAAATACTGGGTTTATTTTGGCATGAATGTAAACACAGTGAAAATAAGAAACATCATGGCTTAGGTTTATTTTGAGTGGAACACCATGTTTTGATGCAACCTGGAACAGAAGCCCTCTTCTGATAGAGCGGGCTGGCTCTGGCGTGGCTTCACACAAAGCAGTGAATGATACCACAGAGATGAATGCTCATAGAAGTTCCAGGAGAAGGAAGCTAATCATGTGCTTTCAATGACCAAGTTCACTTGGTTGTGTTGATAGTGTGCCATCTTGGGCTCCCGTTCTTGCCCACCAAGCAGACTCCTTACCATTTTCCTAATCTTAGAGTTCCTTACCCATTATCCAAAGCTTTTGCTCCACTGTTGAAATGACCCTTTAAAGATTGTTTCTCCCTTGGCTAAAGGATAAAGCACAAATTCATAAGAATGTCAGGTAAGCACTTTCATAAATTGGTTTCCCTGTCTGCCCAGCCTCCTTTAAGACATTTTTCTCCCATTGGAAACCTTGTGTACAAGCCAATCATTTTGACATGATGGACAGTATCTGCATTTATACCTTTGCTGCTTTGTGTAGACCCAGTTCCTACCTCCATGTACTTTGTTACAGTAATCTATTGCCCCACCTATATTTGCCATTGATTCTAAATTCTCTGTGTAACACTTACACCTTCCAGCTGACAGAGCTTGGTCCACAGTAGGGAGCTCAATAAATGTCAGTAAATTTAATTAATTCCAAGAAATTAAGAAATCAACTATTAAAGGCAAAGGTCAAGTAGACCAAAAATGAAGTTCTTTAAAGAGAAATCCAAGCAACTCATGAACATAGAAGGAGAAGCTTGACCCCAGTAAGTGAAGAAATGCTCATAAAAGAAAGGCACTCTACCCTGCGTAACTGGGAGAGATTAAAGAGCACCATCGCATCCAGGTCAGGCAGTGGCGTAGAAATACTGGCTTTCCTAGGTTTTTGCATGTAGTTAGGCAGAATGTAACTGCTACAGTGTTTTTGAGGGACCGTTGAATAGTGGCTATGGAAATTTAAGTAGATGTCTCCTTTTTAAAAAGCACTTCCAGAAACTTTCCCCCCTCCCAGAAGTGTTTGACAAGTTTGCAAATGTGTACTTGTTGGACTTGGTTAAATGGACCATGATAGAACTGTGTATGATGACTCATTACCTAATATGAATACATATATAAGTTAGTATAGTGTTTAAAATATTTTAATGAGAATAAGCAAAGATATATGCAGCATAAATAATACATGTACTTACGCTGAAGGACATAAATAACTTGTGAATATCAGTGAATGGAGCACGAAAAGATCTATGCAAAATGTTGCAAAAATGTAATACACAAGTGCAAGACCATATTTCTAAACAAAGTTGGCAGTCCTCATCTTGTAAGATTGTCTGTTAAACTCTTTGAAATGCCACCCAGTGTCCATTTCAGAAGATGAGATCCATTATGTCATTCTCCGAGAATTTGTAACATTGTGTTGAATTGAACATCCTGTTTCAGAAAGAATGTTCATGTTTTCAGAACAGAACATGACATGAACTTTGCAGGATGTATTATGAATCGTGACATAAAGGAGGATTTTAGAGTTTAAATCTGATATAATTCTGACTTTTTTAATACTTGGGTCTAGAATGTAACTCCAGAGTAGAACACTTGCTTATCATGTGCAAAGCCACATCACTGACACATTGTCAGGGTGGGCATTCTCTTTGTCGTAAATGAAAGGCTGCTAATGAGATGCGGGACTTGAGACCTTGTGTGAGGTTTCCCTCAGCATCGACTTGCACCATTTTTATATTTCTTCCTGTTGACACCCATCTCTGTCTTAAATCAGAGATAGCTGAGTAGGCAGAATACAGTCGAGTTGGTTTTGTAATAAGGTATATTATTCTTGCAACATCTGCTTACCAAAATGGCATTTCTGAAATATCTGCGATGTTCCAAATGGTTGGCAGAATTTCCTCATCTACTTTATATACATTTATATTATCAATAATTACTTAATTGGCTCTTTAGTTTGTCTACATTTGTGCCAGCATAATGGATACTGATAAGGCGAATTTCCATTGAAAATTGCAAATGGATGACTAAGCTGAGCAATGCAGCACTTCCTGTTCCTTTTATACTCACATCTTAGGCTACACCGTGATGTCTAGACTTTGAGGATAGCTCATCTGTATTGATTCACCACTGTGTATAAGTTGATTTGCATGTTCACTTAGCAGTTTCCTAGTGTGTACTTGTCATGCAAAGTTTTCCTTCTCTAACCCCAAATGACACTTACTTCTTTCTCAAAAGTGTGGCTGATGTGAGACAACTGCACTAGGGATTATGCGCAACTAGATGTCCATAGAAATCACAAAAACATGGAAAGGAAAGGCTTAATTCCTAATGCAGATCTTATTACATTTGTTCAGACTGCTAAGAGTATTTATCAGTTCAATTGTGTGTGTGTATGTGTATAGTAACTGAAGATACTCACTAGCATCGTTAATTGATTGGTTCTGGCATTTTCTTTCAGTCTACTTGCTCTTTCTTATTGGACCTTGGTTTCATTAACTGTGTATCTCAAACTTTTTTCTAATATTCCCAAAATACTTAATATTAAAATTATATGATCTTTTGCAGCAAATGAATCTAATATTACTACTAAATTAAAGACTATCTTTGTATAAGTAGAGTACTTGAGTACAAACTTTGTATAGTAAACTAATAAAATGGTTTTTGTTACTACAAACGTACATGGAGAGTGAAAGCTCAGTGGTAGACCAGAGGACCCAGGTTTGATTCCCAACACCCACATCAAGCTGCTCACAAGCTGTCTGTAACTCCGGTTTCAGGGGATCTGACACCTTCTGGCCTCCAGAGTACCAGTGATGCCCATAGGACACAGACATATATATGTTCAGGAAGACACTCACACACATAAAATGCGTTTTGTTAAATGTTGGGACTGTGTGATCTGAATCATTATCAGGTTAGAATAATCAAAGGAAAAGAAAAATGGTAGGAGTGAGACTGCCACAGTACAATTTTCTGATATTTTTAAACAGCTAGATATAAACAGACATACATATTGTAACACCTCCCAGCGTGTTACTCTTTTGGGGACATGATTCATTCATTAAAATTTCACTGTAGTCTAAAACTAGTATCCCTTAGTACTTTTGCCCTTTCTTTGATCTATTTTTATGTTTACCAAGCTCATTTTCCATTTTTGTCCCAACATCCAGTTATTTTTGCAACAACAACAAAAAATGTCCTTTTAGATAAAAGTGAATCCTTTGGTCATTGGCAAGCCTATCTTTTAAGTGGGTTTGTATCAGCACTTGTGAGGGGGTGAAAATGATAGCTAGGTGTTGTCATCCAAAATCCTTTGAAAACTCTTTGCTTATGAAACTATATCCAAGTTACATTCATGAAACTTAATTTTCTAAATGTCCAAACATAACACTGCCAAATGTGAAGACAGAAGTAATCAAGAAATGGAATAACTTGGACTTGGAAACAAGGATTTCTGTTAGGACTATTCTTTTCACTTACTAAACTGTCGTGCTTTAGAAATTCATAGTTGGTCCTGTCAAGATGCTCAGCATTTGTATTGTTTCCTGAGGGCTACACATTAGAGATGCTCAGATGCAAATGTCAGGTATCCCAGGTGTGTGGGGGTGGGGAGGGGGGGTGGGGAGGGGAGGCGGTAAATGGAGGAGGTGTTAAGGGCCTTTTCCTTGGATGCTCCTTCCAAGGTGCTTCCAGCTGGAGACAATATGTTGATGAGATGACCTGAACACAGATTTGTAGTAAAATCAAAAAGAATATCCCGAGTAATGAAAATGAGATTGAAATGCAAATGATCAAATTCCTAGAGTTTTAGAGTTAAGAATCTAGGAAGGAGATCCACTGCAGCTGCCACTCTTAGGTAATGAAGAAACTTCCTGTTAATAAAAGTTAAAAGACTTTGTCATATCACAAAGGTAGTTTCACGCATATAACAAGGACATGGGCCCTGTTCAGATTTCATCATTCCGTTTTTAGGTATCAAAGAAAATACCACCTCAGAAGTTGTACATTATCATTTGCACATGTGATGTAATATTTCCGATGACGCATCTTCCTTTGGTCTCTGTCTGTCCTCCTTCTGGCCTGATTTGCTGACTTCCTTTCACGTGTAAGTTGAAGAGACCTTCAGATCTATAACAAAGCTCCTCATGAGCCCTGGAAAATGAATGTATTTTCCTCATGGAAAGTCACTTTAACAAATTCATCGTTATGTAGTCTTACTTTGTGTTTGGAGCACAAAAGCAATGGTATACTGTAGCAAAGAAGTCAAACTCCACACAATATGGAGGAGTATGAGTCTGTATTCTAGGAAAGTGTTGTCAGTTGATGAAAAGTGCTTTTCCTAGAAGCATAGCTTTTTAATAGTGGATGTGGCTGTGTCATAAAATGCAGAACTTAGCTTGTCTCCATTTTATCAGAAAGCATTAGGAACTCTGCATGGGAGGAGAAGGGTCCCCCTTACCTTTGGCTCCTGAGATTCCAGAAGAACAGATTAACCAGAGCAAAGCACACATGCCTATTTAGCAGGCTTTTCAGGACACTTGAGCCTTCATAAAGACCTGAGGACCTGTGTATTTCTATGGGAGATTTGATGATGAATGGATAGCTGTGGAGACATAGGACACAAATGACAAGACTCTAAAGCAGTGGTTCTCAACCTTCCTGATGCTGAGACCCTTTAATATAGTTCCTCATGTTGTGCTGACCCCCAACCATAAAATCATTTTCATTGCAACTTCATAACTGTAATTTTTTCTACTGTTATGAATCGTAATGTAAATATCTTGTGTTTTCTGATGGTCTTAGGTGACCCCTGTAAAAGGGCCATTTGACCCCCAAAGGGGTCATGATGCACAAGGTTGGGAACCACTACCATGTAGTAATAAACTGTGGGAAACGGCCTGGTTGTTTTCTGAGATCCTTCACAAAGAAGGAAGTTAGGGAAGCCCCTTTCTCCAGCACTAAGCAAAGCAGCTCTCACAGGAGGGTCAGGTGACCTGGTCAGGCACAGGTTCATCCATCTTTCATTAGGTTGTATGACCTCCTTCAGGAGAGCAGTTCAGGAGAGGCTGATTTCACCATGTTAACGTGGTATATGTGAGAGGTAGAATGTCCCCAAATGATGTCATCATTAAGTACAAATTGTTAGTTTTTTATATCAGGGATAAAATAGGTCTGTACCCTATGTTGAAGGAAAAAAGCACAAATAGTGGAGAGTTTATCTTTTATAATAATGTGTTCTGTGCTTAAATTTTAATAAAGTGAATTACAAATGCTTTGTCTAAGAGTATTGTTTGAAAAAAATACTTAATTGATCTCTCTTTAGGAGAGCTCACTAAAACTATTATACAAGATCAAAGCCTAAGTGATTCATTCATTACAATTTTAATAAATGTGTGGATCTGGGTTTTTTTATTTTAAGTACAGTATAGTGCAGTAATGAAATTAACTTTGCAGATAAAAGACTTGCAGGAGCTCCTTTATCAAATTGATGTTTTGGAAAGACACCAAAGAGATGATGGTCTGAGTTTTATTTTTTTGTTTTGCTCTGGTTTGCCTTTGAGCTCTCACTCATTGAAAGTTTTAGCAACACAATTGCCTCTTCTAGGAAAACTTATTCCTTATTGTCCTCAACCCATAATAAATTAGCATATGGGCTTGGGACTGAATGGAGGTGGTAAACTTGATTTGACCTCTACTCTGTTTACTGCACAAAGCATTCTTTCAGCCCTGAAGATATGCAAAACAAAACATAAAGTCTATTCAACCACAGCTTGGGAAGGCATTACAATGCCTTTTCCCTTCCTTCCCTCAGTCCCTTTCCCCTTAGGTCCCTGCACTCTCCTGCTTTAAACTCTGTCCTGCAAGCTTCCCCAGAGCTCTGGTCCTTACTTTGAACTCATGCCTGGCCTAACAAGGACCAGAATCTGAACTTAGCCATGACATGGAAGCATTGAGTAGAATTGAATAGTAGAAAACAACAAAACTGTTTTCTCTCATTTCTTGTCTTTCATAAATAATCATCATTGATTGGTTAAAATGTTTAATGAATGACCACCACAAAAAAAAATTGAGATTACAGAATGAGGTGCAATATTTTTTTCAAAGTGTATGTATTGTAGTTTTGAAAAAAAATCAAGAAATTAAAATCTCCCCAAAGGAAAAAGTGTTTTTTATTATTATTATTATTTTCTTTCCAATTGTGTCAGGCATCCATCCAGTCCTTAAATGTGAGCCCCATTTCCTGGATCCTTTTATCTCTTTCTAGAAATGATTGTGTCATCTCTTTTTTACCTTACTATTTTTGTCTATAAATAGTAATCCTGTTAGTAACTTCTGGGAATGTAGGGACTAAATAAAATATTTATTCTTAGGAAAAATCTTTCTTAGCTCTTGCACTAAGCTGAATAATGTCATGGGAGCTGAGGACAGATTCCTGTGACCGTGAAGCCTTGTGTTTGTGGTGAGGCTCTGGCAGGAAAGAATGATATGTGATAATGAAATAAAGCACTAGGAAGATTACATAAGGTAACTGATGTCAGAAGTGGCAAGTGCTATGCATGAAGAAAATTAAAGCATGAGAGGGATTGCATTAAGCCCTCTGAAGGTGACATTTGAGGGACACCACAATAAGGAAATACATGTTTCTGATATAGTTCCGAGTGTGAGTGCCCAAGGCCTGAGGTACATCTGTGGATAAAACTTGGATGCTAAGCAACTAAACCCTAAGCCAAATAGAGACTCAGAGGTAGAAGTCATGGGCATTGGGACCAGATTAAGTAGGATCTGTTAGGTTACAACAAGGACCGTATCCATTCTAATTTTAACAGAAAACATTGAGGGAATTGAACAAAAGCGTGATAGGATTTCTCCTAAAATACTTGTAAGGAGAATAGAGAGAATAGACTACAGGGCTACAGAGAGGGAGGTGAGGGACTGTTCTTTTGGTCAGATACAAGATACAGTGCTGGACAAAGGTACATATATAACAGGTATAAAAACTGGGATTAGAATTTTGGTTTAAATGTTTGTTTTGGAAGTGACACAGATAGAATTTGCCAATAGTTTTCACTGAGTAAGAACAAAAGATATCAGTAAGAACTGTTGCCTCTTTTTTCTCATTCCAGTCCAAGTCAGTTTTCTCTGAGCACCCTCCCTCCTGGTGACCTTCCTTTCTGAACTCAACTGGGAGAACCCCTGTGTGTGTGTGTGTGTGTGTGTGTGTGTGTGTAGCATATCTATTAAGTTGACCATGGGATACTCACTATGTATAATGGGAAGTAGGAATGCAGTAAATGAATAAACGGGTAACTGAAACTGGTTATAGTGACCCCAATAAAGTTCCAAAGCACTTATTAATGAGTTAACTAGCTAATGTGGCTTCTGTCTTTTTTTTTTTTTTGATCACCTTCTGGATACCACTTCAAATGATTGTTCAGAGTGGTAGTACCAGTAATAAAGATCCACGTAATGTTTTTGTCAGTTGAGGCTTAACCATCTAGGAAGATCTTCCTGTCATCACTAGTCTAAACATATTTATGTAGTTATTTTTCTGTTGTCACTGTAATAAAATACCTGTTAAGATCGTTTGAAAGAGTGGAAAGACTTGTTTTTCTTGATGGTTTCAGTGTTTCCAGTTCATGGTTCCTTGGCTGTGTTCTGTCTCTGGCCAAGGCAAAACCTCTTGTAGGGACCTCATGGAAGAAGCAGCTCACTCTATGACATGCCAAATCAATGAAAGAGAGAGAGAAAGGGCTCAAGTCACCATATTTCATCAAGGGCACACCACCAATGACTTAATTTTGTTGTTGTTGTTCTAAATCTTAACCCTCTATAGGGTTCTGCCAGTTCCTGGTACACACATCAACTTGGGACCATACCTTCAATACATGAAACTTGAGAATATGCCTAAGACACAAATATAAAATATTGTATTTCCATTTATATTAAATACCTAATATATTTCAAAAACTATATCTAACATTGTCTTGACTACTTCATTTACTCATTTATCAATTAATTTTATATTTATCCAGTCAATACTGTATATTAAGTACCTAATATATTTCAAAAACTATATCTAACATTGTCTTGACTACTTCATTTACTCATTTGTCAATTAATTTTATATTTATCCAATCAATACTATGCTATAAGAACAAAAGAATATCTTTGTTTTGAAAGGGTTGATAGTACAGTGGCGGCTGAATGCATTGGACAAAAGCTTATAAAATATTTGAAATGTCATTGACTTGCTTACAGGATGGTAAAACGTGTTGTCAACCCCACTTTACCAGAGATTACTTTTCTAAGTATCATATTTATATTGTCATTATTCTCACAGACAAATATGTACCAAACATTCAGTACAGTCTAAATGCATACCCTCGTGTGATTGCAATCTTAGTAGCATATTTCTGCACTGTGTCTAGCCCAAGTTATTTTTTTGGAAACCTATTAGAATCAAGCATGGGAAGGAGTGAGTATGGCCCATTATCTCTGGCATATTAAAACACGATCTGTGAGTAAACATGTGCAAATCATTTTGACAACTACATTAATGTAAACGACATTTGAATGAAATATATTTCTTGAATGCTGCACGAGAAATGTTTCTTGCATTTTATCATCCTGTTTGTAGTGATATTCTAGTTAGTATAAGAGGTCTTAATTTTGGGTCAGCTAAAAAGTTCTGAAATTACTTCCTTTTGTATGCATTTGTATAATCTTTAGTGACTGACAATTATTTACATATCAGTGCTTCAGTGTTAAACCTATGGAGGTTTTTGAACTCAATAGCAATCAAAAACGTTAGCATTAAAATATCAATGGATAGGATCACATGAGGTAGATTTGGGGTACTATGGAGGGGCCCCAAAACAGCCTGACCACACAGACACCATGACAGGCTTAGGAGCCTAGGCACAGCTTCTGTGACAGGCTTATTGGCAGGCAACACCCAGACCCAGGAAAAGCCTTAAACTAATACCACCCAGGAATCTACCCAGGAATGAGAAAGTACCTAACATCCCAAATATTCCAACCATTAGATAAGATGGCCAGATGTCCCTGAGTCTAGCACACACTTATTTTTGTTATACTGATACCCCTAGACAATTGTCAGCCAATCAGCATCCTGAACCCTGGAAATCCCCTCACCCCAACCTCTGCTATGATAAAAACTCTGCCCCACCTGAGCTCAGGGCTCTCTGCTCTCACTGTTGAGTCAGATAGACAGTGAGACCAAGCTCGGAGCTTGAGGAGAATAAAGACTCTTTGCTTTTACATGAAGGATTCGGTTTCCATGGTGGTCTTTTGGGGGTCCCGGTGATCTGTGCATAACAGTACCATGTAAACTTCCAAAGATCCTGGGATGAATCTTTGATTCAGTAGACTTTGGTCTGTGTTCTTGTGGCTATTGTTGATATCAACCCTGTTTCTGTTTTCTGGAGCATATTGGCAGCTTTTCTAGAGATTGCTTGTCTTTTGGTCTTTTTGTTTAAATTCAGAAATCCTCATGGCATTTCAAAATATAAATAATATAAATACGTGTAAGTTTAAACACTCCACTATCATTTAAGACAATGTTGACCTTCAAAAATGTTGTACAGCTTGTTTAAGTTATATACATGAAAATTATTTTCATTTTAAATGTTGAAGATTTG
The DNA here is from genome assembly GCA_902168325.1 of Peromyscus nudipes. NCBI lineage: Eukaryota > Metazoa > Chordata > Mammalia > Rodentia > Cricetidae > Peromyscus > Peromyscus nudipes. Next base: position 33,697 of record CABHPH010123805.1, read on the forward strand.
GAAATGCTCCCCTGGGAAAATTTTGTGAAATCAAATGAAGACAAAATAAAGAAATTATAATGGTTTTCTATTAATTCTATATTAAGAGTCATAATTCTAGTGCCTTGTAACTTTTAAACTTCAGGGACAATATAATAGGAGAAAAATGTTCATTGACTCATTTCACTCCTTCAATGCAACCTACGGAGTAAAATTATGACAGGGAGAAATGCTGCTGTGACTCACTGAGTCACTTCCCACTCAGGAGTGTGTAGAACCTGGGTCATGTGAAGGATCCTGATATGGAAAGAGTCTATAGACTGTGGATTTCCACTGTGAGCTTCTTGTTGTAGCAGGTAATGTAGAAAAGGAGAAAGCATGGAAGTAGGCAGTCCTAGGTGGGCGCAGGAGCCAGCTTTCCTCATTTGAATGCATCCCCATCTATCAACCAAGGTTGCTCCTGAGATCTCTCTGATTTCTGTGTTTAAGATCTGGACTCTGAAAGCTACTGATTTGCTGCAAACCAGAAGTCTGGTAAATGTGGATGTGGGTTTGAAGTCAGGTTTTCTTGAGTTAAATTCTAAAGCCCTTTCCCATTTTCTTCACTGCAATGAAGGTGATAAGTAAGACATACACATGTATGCTTTCAAATTTTGTGCTGGCTTGAATAGACCTCATACTTCCTAAGAATGTGTTCATTTGTTTGGCAGGGAAGCTTTAGCCCACCTCCTCCAGTCCTCACATTGGCTCCGATGCTTTCTTGAGAAGACAATGTGAGTTGACAGTTTCTTTCCTGTTATTGTTCAGGAAGCATACATCCGTTTTTATCATTGTACAGCAAAATGATTAAAAATAGCACCACCTGGCCCTGCCAAAGCAGACAGCCCATTCATCATCTTTCCACATCAGTGATTGATTTCCCCCATCTTCATTTTAGCTACAAGAGCTCAGTATTTCTAAGACACATCCTTGCAGAGCCTGTTCAGTGTTCATGGTCAAAACTATACATATTTCACACAGCCAAGACTTTCTCCCTCTGTAGTAGCCTTATTCAACAGTGTTTGGAGTTTTAGGACCCTAGCCTCTTTAATATATATCTACCAAAATAAGATGATTTAAAAAAAAAAAAAGAAAAGCTAAAAGGCATTATCTTTGAAGTCCCTTCCTACCCCTGTAGAGTGCACCAGAAAGACAAGGTGGAGATCAAAGCCAGCGGACTCTAAAGCAGCCGAAGCATTGTCTTCATCATACAGGGTTATTGCCCTGTCTTTCTGAGCTGGCTTGCACCAGAGAGACCAGACCTCTCTGCAACATGTTTGCTTCACTCAACAATAAGCCACTGTATGGGATGCACCACTTTTTTAAAGGCCATTGACATCTTCCAGTAGTCTCTCAGTTTCAGCCCTCTGAACTTTTATAAGGTCTTCTCTGCCAGTAGTTTGCTGTGTGTCCTTGGGGTAGTCACTGTTACTCTCTCAAAGACTTCATCTGCAAAACAAGAAGGTGGGCCTAAGTGACTTCTGCCATTCTTCTCAGCTTGACAAGTCATTAGTTTTTAGTTTGTACCTTTAATCAATTCCTGAAGCAGTACAAATTAATACTAAGTCACATATTGATTGATTGCTTTGACTTTGGTATGAATGCTCCTATCCATGCGTTTCTTTGATAAAATGATCTTTTATAGTTAAGATCGTTGCCACATACGTTTCATAAACTGAGCACAAATGTTTTCTTCAAGCATGAGTGACTGACATATTTAAAACTGAAAACTTTGTTGAGAAAGAGTTTTGAAGACTAGAAGGCTCCACATAACCTCATCATCCTTCCTATTTGATTAACAAATCAGGTTCCTGTTATTCTGTGTCCTGTGCTTTCTTGTGGCTCTCATGGAGTTAATTTTGCAGCTGTTGTTCTTGCATATAATTTTAGTCCCAATTTTGAACTTTACCTCTAAAAAATGTACATGTGTGCTACATATGTAACTTATATCACCTATAACTTTAATAATTATCTGTTCATATTATGGAGTGCTTCTTGGATGCATGGTACCAATGCAGTTTCCAGCAGGGAGCTGCATTTATATTAGAATTTTGTCTTATGAAAGAGACCCTTTAAAAGCCATTTCTCTAAATATGATGAGATTTGCTGTGGAACAGATAAAAGCTGACATCTTCACCTTCACATTTGGCTGTAGCAGTCTGGCTCTGTTGTGCTTTCCTAGAGAGGATTCAAACCAATTTCTTTACATTTTATTTGTTAATTTCGGGTGTGAATATGTGTGGGTTGGAGCATGTCATAATATGCCTGGGTAGGTAAGAGAACAGCATTTTGGAGTTGCTTTTTTCCTTTACTATTGATGTTGATTCTCTCCTTTTACCAGGGACTGGACTCGGGTCCTCAGGCTTGGTGGCAGCTGCTTTCACCAACCTGAAGGCTATTCATTCAGTTATTAAGTATCACTGGGAAACTTGAGTATGGGCTATCTTCATGTTTGTCCATTTTAAAATAAGTTATTTCTTGAGGTACAGTAGGTAAAATGTATCTGAAAAGTAACTTCAAAGTAATTGGTTGTGTGTGAATGTAGATATATGCACTTATTATAGAAACAGGGTAGGCATGTATCGCATAATGATGTTTTGGTCAACAATCGACTACATGTACAGTAGTAATCCCATGAGAGTGTGTTGCTTAGTGATCCCCTGGCCTTTTCGCTTTGTGTAAGCACATTCTTTTATGTTTGTGCAATGTTATTGCCTAATGATAAATTTCTTAGACCATATCCTTTTCATGAAGCAACATACCACCAGGTTTAAGATTACAGGCTTTCAAATCAGAATGCCATGGTTTAAAAAAACAGAGTGAATGGGTTCCTTAACCTATATCTGAGTTCCTTCATCTGGGAGGTTAATGACAGTCTTGTGTCTTGAAAGGCTATGGGAAATAATAAGCACAGAATGCTTAGAATGTGACTGACACCAATAACTTAGCAAATAAAAATGAGAATAATAAAAACCTCATTCTTTAGATATCATTAGCATGTATGTTAGGAAATGGATTTGGATATTCTTTAAATATATAACAACAATAAGAAAACAGAAAATAGAAAGGAATTAAAAGTTAAAATACCAGTTAAAGAAATAAAATTTGCAAAGAGGCAGGGGAGACAGCCTAGTCAGCAAAGTGCCCTCATCTAGAAAACTGGAGCATGGGGCCAAATGACTTTTAGGATACTTTTCAATTTGGCAGTCATTTTTTTTTTCAGTTTGCACCCTTTAATCAACTCCTGAAGCAATGCAGCTCTCTCTTAAATTAATACTAAGTCACATGTTGATTGATCGCTTCAGCTTTGCTCCTAAACGGAACCCACATCAAAGAGTTGTGCACGGTAGCACCGACTTCTAATGTCACTGCTGGGAAGGAGTGTTAGGAGGTTCCCTGGGACTCACTGACTTAGGCTACTCAGTGACTTCATCAAGCAAGAGATCATGTCTCAAACAAACAAACAAACAAACAAACAAACAAACATGGTGGTATCTGAGGACTAACACCAGAGATTGTTCTCTGGCCTTCACATGTACATGCCCACACCCTACACTTGCATGCTTCCATGCACTGTATCACTCACACACTTGGATGCACCCATGCCCCTATACTCACCCCCATATGTGAACTCAAGAGTTCCCATATAGGAATTGACATACATGCACCCACCCACATACTACCCCCTAAAAATTTGCAAAATGTTTGGGGTTCCTTTCTTTAGCATAAAAACCTTTCTTCTTGCCAGTGAGCAAGGAGCCAATGAAAGAACAAAGAAAGGTTGCTTCCTATGTAATTATCAGTGAAAAAAAGTGTTTTGTAAGAGCTGGTGATGTACATCAGCAGTAAAGTGATTGACTCATTTGGTCCATAACATTACAGGGGTAAAAAGGTATTTAATAAATAGTGTGTAATGGAAATCATGGTGGATGGCAAGATGGATATCAAGTAAACTTTACCATTTGGAATTTGAAATTTGTTCACATTGTATTTATATAGCATTTTATCAGGAATGAAAAACATTTTACAATGTGCTATTTCACAAATTGTTTGAGTAGTAGTGTGAGAATAGAATAAAAAAATATGGTTGGTTGGAAAATAAGATACTGATTCATAGAATACTTCATGACTGAAACATGTGCCAGCCACTGGCTAATGAGGGTAAAGTATAAAAGGTTCAATTTATAGAAATTTAAATTAGAAGGTGCCTTTAACTTGATATTTGTTAATGTATAATTCTTTTAACTCATAAATATAAACATAATAAACAATGCATATCATAATTTTTAGTTCTTGAAAAATCATGCAGGCAGTTTGTTGTGCAGAGAATTCTAATGTGAGTGTGCATATTGGGAAGACTACGTAGGCCTCTATTTTCACTCATTAAAATGAAGGACCGGGACTGTTCTCTATAGTGTCTTCCAATCTGACTATTCAGTGGATATTTTTTCTTATAAACAATTAAAAGGTAACAGTTTTCTTTCATGGCCATCATTTACCTTTCTTTCTTATCAAAGAACTCCTCCTTACAGATGTTAATATTAAATACTTTCTGTGGAATGATGTCATCCTTTTCAATCTGTTCTTACGTAGCGGTATTTATTTTTCTTGTGTGTGGTATTTTAGAAATCTTCAGAGTAGGCTTAGTTCATATAATTCTTAGTGATGAAAAAAACACAGTCCTTATTTTAGTTTAAAAACTTGGTAAATTTTCCTTCACACTGTACCTATAAGCTTGCCGATAACGCCTAAAAATATCTATTGCATTTAACACCATATGCTATCGACTCATCTGCCTTCACTAGTAATCCATCCTTTTTATAGTCCCCTATCGTCTATCCTGGTCTTAGGCTTCGCTAAAGAAACATGAAGAGTTGCTTGGTGATGTGGAGGCAAAAAGCTACGATAAGAAACAAACAGATATTCCTGCATGAGTATGCCAAGCACAAAAGGAATTGAAGAGGTGGCAAAGCATATTGAATTTCTTTCTCATTAAGCCTGCTTCCTGATTTTCATTATTCCTTTTAAATCCTCACGAGGCCCTCCTTCATTTCTTTCAGAGCCTGCCAATAGCCTAATTTCATAATAGGTAGTTTTCTGGCAACAGTGAGCTGTGCTTGTTATGAGACGGAACTTATCTTGGATCCTTCCAATTTACTAATGTACCAGTTCACATTTTCTATTATATACCTACTGTGTGCAAACTGATAAGGGAGTTAGCATTTTAAAGTCTTATAGTGCATAGCTAAAGAAAAGCTTTGAGGCTAGAATATTTGCTTTTAATTTGTGTTTTCTGTTGCCTGCTATATGTGTGCCCATGGACAGGTTATTTACCTTCTGTAAGTCTCAGGTTATCTTCTGTAAAATGTAGATAATGCTTATATCTACTTCAGTGACTGGTTTAAGGAATAAAACATCTTGCAAAAACTTTCTATTCATGAAACTCATTAGTTGCATTAGTTTTGGGAGAGAGAGAGAGAGAGAGAGAGAGAGAGAGAGAGAGAGAGAGAGAATATATATATATATATATTCACTGACATATGTGTCTGTGTTATAGGCATTTTGGAATATTAACAGAGGAGTATGGTGGGCAAGTGCCAGTGGTATTGGTCTATTGGTCACGTGTCATTATGTGATAACAACATGGAATTCATTTATCAGCTGGTAAGAAAGGAGAGTCATGTTGAGGAAATCTTTGTGAGCAGAAACAGAAACAGGTTGCCTTTGTCTCTTTTCCTCTCCTTCCCTTCCTGCCGTTTCTCTGTGAACAGATTTGGTCAGACATTCTTGTGAAGACAAAGGGAACGGAGTGATTTCTAATTTCACCCTACTTTCTCTTGGCTTGCGTGCTAGACTGTTATATTGAAGTAAGATTATAGGCGTATACATTTAATCTAGACTTTCCCATTTGGACCTGATGATATAAGCAAAAGTAGCTAAAATGTCTGAAAAATAACTCCATCTATGTCAGACCATTTGGCACATGGGGAAGCATCTTTAGTGAGCTCCTTTATTAAAACTGAAGTTTCGAGAATGGGGTTAACAATAAAAAAGCATGCACTGAGGCTGTGCCTTTTAATAGCTTGTATTGTGAAAACTGCTTCATCTCATAATAGTATTCCCATTGACTCACAGTCCCAAGACATTAGATAATCTGTTTTCTGGAAATTTAGAACAGAATTTTTATGCTATATTTTGGTTTGCTTTCCAATTCTTTCTTCTTTGAGTGCAAAGGACATATTGGTGCATGTAAAACCTGTTTAAAAGGGGGTGTAAGATTTAATAAAGAGAAGTTCAGAAAGGAGAGAATGCAGGATGAGTGAGGGTACCTTGCAGGCAACTTGATCTGGTGAGTTATTGCAATAATGTCTTAACATTATGTGTATTATCAAGAGGGTACCCCAGAAAGCCTTTTTCATGATGCCTCTTGTTATAAGGAATCCCCTGCTCTCACAAATGTCCTTGTATGAAAGAATCTATGGCCAACTTTAAACTGGAAAGGTATTATCAACATACAACAAAGCCAAAGTCTGTGTCTCCCCTGGATGACCTACCCTGAAACCACCACGTAAGCAAAGTTTTTTCTGTACTCTGCACAGCATAGTATGCATGCGTCTTTCTTCAAATATAAAACTGTGTGCAAAGAATTCATAGGGGTATGTGTGCATGTGTGTGCATGCAGGTGAGTGTAATATGTATGTATATGTGTGCTCATTTGTGTGGAAACCAGAGAGTGATGGATGAGCATCTTCTGCAGTTACTTTCTCCATCTTAGTTTTTGAGACAGGATCTCACATGGAGCCTGGAGCTTAATGGTTGGCTAGAGTGTCTGGTCAGGAAGTCCAAGGGATCCCCATGTTTATGTGTTCCCAGCAATGCATTAGAGTAACATGCCACTGCACCCAGTTTTTTTTTAAAGATTTATTTTACTTTTATTTCTATGAATGTATGTGTGTCTCTGTGTTGATGCGTGCACCTTATACACAAGTGTTTGAGGAGGTCAATGGTATCCAGTCCCCTGGACTAGAGCTAAGATTCAAGAATCTTTGAGCTACCTGATGTGAATGCTGGTCATCAAACTCAGGTCCTCTGTAAGAACCAATACACATGCTTAACTTCGGAGCCATCTCCACAGCCCTGCATCAAGCTTTTTAGATGGATGTTGGGAATCAATCACCTGAGGTCCTCATGCCTTCATTGTGAACATTTTAATTACTGACCATTTCTTCCAGAATGAAGGATTTATGGTGTTTCTGTTGGTGTTATAGTACTCAGAAAAAAAAATAGTGTATTTCTAAAGGAACCCAAAGTCACAAATTCTAACATAGTGACGAAATAGCTATGAATATTTCAGAAAATATATATCAGAAAAGTGTTTATAAGAAGAGCTAAAATCTTTGTAAACCACATGGCTGTGGTGGTATTGTGTTCCCCAAAATATTGTGTACCTTAATAAACTTATCTGGGGTCAGAGACGGAATAGCCACAATATTAAACAGAGGTTAGGCAGTGGTAGCATACGCCTTTAATCCTAGCATTCCAGAGGCAGAAATTCATGTGCTCAAGGATACACCCAAGCATGGTGACCCACGCCTTTAATCCCAGAAAGTCAGCCTTTAATCCCAGGGAGTGGTGGTAGAAAGCAGAAACGTATATAAGGCGTGAGGACCAGAAACTAGAAGCATTTGGCCTGGAGAAGCGGCCTGGAGAAGCATGTGGCTGGTTAAGCTTTCAGGCTTCTAGCAGCAGTTCAGCTGAGACCCATTCTGGATGAGGGCTCGGGGCATCCAGTCTGAGGAAACAAGACCAGCTGAGGATTCAGCGAGGTGAGATAGCTGTGGCTTATTCTGTGTCTCTGACCTTCCAGTGTTCACCCAAATACCCGGCTCAGGTTTGATTTTATTAATAAGAACTCGTTAAGACTTTTAAGATTCATGCTACATCTGGCGCCCAACGATCGTGGTAGGAATTCATGAAAAAGCTGTGGCCTTGTGAGCCCCAGCTCAGGCCCGAGCTACACTCGGCCGGTAATGGTGGTACACGCCGGTAGGATTTACTGAAGGAGGCAGAGGCAGGAGGATCCCGAGTTTGAGGCCGGCCTAGGAGGCTTGCTAAGGAGAAGCTTCGGTCAGGACCTGGCTACAAACGGTGGCACTGGGACCATGGAGGCAATAGCTGCTGCTCTGAGTTGCTGGCTTCTTCTCATCATGTTGGTGACTGTGGTGATGCTGCTACCTGGGACAAAGGATTTACTACTGTTTGTTCAGAGAAGAATTGCCAGGACCCTCGTGTTACAAGAAAGCATCGGCAAAGGTCAGTTTGGAAAAGTTTGGCAAGACAAATGGTGGGGAGAAATTGCTGTGAAGATTTTCTCTTCTAGGGAA
>CABHPH010123806.1:0-20560 GCA_902168325.1 Peromyscus nudipes
TCTTAATTAAGTTAATTGATGTGGCCCACTGTAGGTAGATCCATTCCCTAGGCAGGGGTCCTGAACTATATAGGAGTGGAGAATTCAAGCTGAGCAAAGGCAAGCCACTCACACTTACGCATTCATTTCTCTTTGCACTTGACTATGGTTGTGATGTGACTGGCTGTTTGAGTTCCTGCCTTGACTGCCCCTTAATGATGGACAGGAACCTGGAGGTCAAAATAAACTCTTTCTCCAAAAAGTACTCTCTGTCAGAGTACTTTATCGCAGCAACAGAAAGGAAACCAGGTCATCTGGAGTCCCTCCTGTGACTTTGAGCAGAATGCCTACCTTTACTCCTTGGTATTCTTGTACTGTGTGGACTTGGTGTTTATGTGCCTCAAAAATTCAAGCACTAATGGGCCTGGAGAGCTGGCTCAGAGGTTAAGAGCACTGTTTCGTCTTCCAGAAGACCCTAGTTTGAATCCCAGCATGTAGAAGACCCGAGTTCCATTTCCAACATGTATGTGCAGCCAGCAACTGTCTGTAACTCCAGTTCCAGGGGTTCCAGTGCCTTCTTCTGACCTCTGTGGGCACTGCGTGCATAGGATACACATACATACGGGCAAAACTCACGTACACATAAAATAAAATTTTTTTTTAAAAAAAGGGTGCTAGGAAAGTTCCCAGGAATCCACAAGGAAAACCCCACCTTAGACAACTACAACAGTCGAGAGGGTGTCTCAACTGACTTACTCCAGTAATCAAATTAGTGAATACCCTAACTATCATCATAGAGCTTTCATCCAGTAACTGATGGAAGCAGATGCAGAGATCCACGGCCAGGCACCAGGCTGAGCTCCAGGAGTCCAATTAGTGAGAGAGAGGAGGGATTCTGTGAGCAAGGGACATGGAGATCATGATGGGAAAATGTACAGAGATGGCCAGCCAAATTAATGGAAACCCATGAACTGTGGACCAATAGCTGTGGAGCCCCCCCGCCGTGGGACTGGACTAGGCCCTCTGGATAGGCGAGACAGTTGTTTAGCTTGAACTGGTTAGGGGGCCCCTAGGGAGTGGGATCGGGATCCATTCCTGGTGCATGAGTGGGCTTTTTGGAGCCCAGTGCCTATGGTGGGACATCTTGCACAGCCTTGTTGCAGTGGGGAGGGGCTTGGACCTGCCTCAACTGAATGTACCAGCCTCTGCTGACTCCCCAGGGGAGACCTTGCCTTGGAGGAGGGGAGAATGGGGGTTGGTGGGGGAAGGCTGGGGCATGGGAGAAGGGAGGAGATAAGGATCTGTGGTTGGTATTTAAAATGAATAGAAAAATTCTTAATAATAAAAATAAAAATAAAGTCCAGTACTGTAATCCTACTCCACAAGATGATGGTATTAGGAGACATTCAAGAATTTCCTTAATGGCGTTAGTGCCATTAGAAAAGAGACCCAAGAGAAACCCTTTATCACGGCCACTGTGTGAGGACACAGCAAGAAGTGTTGCTGTCATCTATGAGTCAGGAACTGGGCCCTCACCCACGGGACACTGAATCTGCCAGCTCCTGATCCTGGACTTCCCAACCTGCAGAACCATGAGAATGACGTTTCTGATCTCTGAGTCCCCCAGCCTGTGGTGTTTTGTCATCACAGCCCCAGCAGATATACATAGACACTAACCCTGCTGTACAGGTCCAGGGAGAGAAACAGCACATGTCAGGGTGCTTTGGAACCAGACTGCCACACTGGCTTGTTACACAAGTGATAGCCAGTCTGGGGAACTTGCCTTCCCAGGGCGGTACTGGAGCTAACTGGGAACTGGGCTGGCAGCTGGTGTGCTGGCAGTCTGAGACGATGTGGGCAGAAATGGACAGACTGGCATCTTTTCTGGAAACCAGACCATTGTCATAGACTTTACAGGAAATCCAGTCTCCTTCTTCCCTTCCTTTCCCCCTGCTCTTGGGGTGTAGACAGCCTAGACATCGTGAGGAGTGATGGCCCTATAGCTTCCTTAAATCTCACTGGTGGAAGCTCAAGCCTGAGCTGTATTCCTGAGTCCTCCTCTGAACAGCAGGCATGCATCAGTCTCCCAGGGAAGAGGAGACACCTCACCCAGAAGGGCCCAGGCCTCCTGAGAGGAGAGCAAGGCTGAAGCCTGGCTTCTCATGGAATCCGCTGCTGCTGAGCTGCCCCCACAACACCTGGGCCTTCTTGTCTTCCTGCCTCAGCAAAATGACATGGGCCACATGTGGAGGACCTTTGGAAACACACACGAAGAGCTGACATGGAAATGTGTGATCCAGGAGGACCCTTTGGAACTCCCTCATGACACATGTCCTGAAGTCTGCATGGGAACTGGAGACCATGGCTCACCCAGGGCTCAACTCCAAATGCGTCACTGGATCTGCAGCCCAGCCCAGATCGCCACCATGCCCTCAGCTGTCTTCTGGACCTCTCTCTGCTTTTCTGACTACAGGGACTGACATCTGTAATACAGGGATGCCCTGGAAGGGTAGACACCACCATGTGTGAGGCTCCGGAGGACTCAGCAAGTCCCTCCCAGGCCTTGTCCAGTACTGAGGAGCTGGACGATTAGAGAAACTGAGCCAACACACAGCCAGCTGGACTAGTAATAGGGGAGGACTGTGCTGAACTGTTTTGGCCTCCTCAGAGCTGTGACTGCCAGATGTGAGGGTTAGCTTGGACTCACTCCTGTTCTCCAAGCAATGTCTATCCAGATACTTCTGATGGCCAGGGCTGGGGAAAGGGAACAGACCCCTGAGCCACAGAAGAGAAACCAGCAGCAATACTTTTCATCTCTGAGCCAGCTGCTTCCTTCCATGGGGGACAATGGCCCAAGCATTTACTCTCCTCTGAATGCTCATTGAGCTCAACATGCAGGCCCAGTGGGGAACCATGTAATAGAACATTGTCTTCCAAGTTCTGAGCTGTCTCCTAGGACTCCAGAAGGCCAGTGTGGCTGCCTGCCCAGCATGAGCCCCGCACAGATTTCTGCAGTATTATTACATTCTCACCACTTAGAATCTGCCTGCTTTTCAGCCAGTAGACAAACAGATTGGACTCGAGGGAAGAAATGCTTTGTTGTGGAAGGGTGCTGAACCTGGATTAAGGGTTCCAGGTTCTAGTCTCCTTAGTGCGGTGTCTCCGCGATTTCTTATCTGCAAGAAGAGATGAGCAAGGTCTGTTATGGAAGGTACAAAATTGGTTTGAACAAGGGACAAAATGACGTAAGTATGGAATAGCTACAGTGTCAAGTGTCCTCTGAAGCCTGTAGGCAGCTGCCATGGTCATCCCCACAGTACAGCTGAGCAGTGGGTCACCATCCAGGAGCTGCCACACCTGTGTCACTTAGGTATACAATGTTGAGAGCTGTTTGTCTTTGTTGTTTTGTTGTTGTTTTAAATATAAAAATGCTCAAATGCAAATCCCAACATACGGTGCTGAGAATAGTCTAATCGCTCCTCAGGGCACTTTCCCTCCTGGAGACGTGTCTGATAATGCTCTGTGTCTTAGGATCAAATCCTACTCTCCATTTTAGAAGCCTTGGGTCCCAGATTTTACAATAAGAACAGCCTAGACTCCCCCTTCTTTCCCAGAGGGGAGGCTAAAGCTAGCCTACCTTGTTTGTTGGGTGAGTTTTTCCGGCTGGGGAAACGGCTTTGAAGTCTCTGGTTCTGTCCCCACACAGGGTACAATTGGCTGCAGTTCCTCCTCACTTGGGCATTCACACCCCTCCTGTGGGATATATCCCATAAATGACTTGATCTCAGGGCTGGCACATGGTCGAGCTGTCACAGCTGTAGCTGCCTCGGCCATGCACCCCTACACCCCAATTAGGAGCTTTCCAGTCACTTAACTCCACCATGGGCTTGGAGCCAAAATTAACAGTCTCTCGTGGGTCCTTAGAGCTCTCCTCCTCCACCAATGCTTCGGTTGACTGTCACTCAATAGAGAAGGTAAGAGTTGGATAAATGACAGGCCCTAGGCACTCCTTCCCTGCCTGATCTTCCTCCCTCATCCCAAGAGCAGCGTGTCCTCCAGGAAGAAGCTCTGTGGACTGCGGGTGACAGGCTTTCTCACTGGTGTCTGTGCGCGGTTACTCAGCACAGCCACAGGATACTGCAGTCGGCAAGACTCAGCTAAGAGACTCCTCAACCAGGCTGGCTCCTGGGTGGGGCTAGGTCAGGTAGGCCCATTCAGGGGATGACCAGTGGCAGTCTAGCTCAGTGGTTATAAATGTCCAATCCTTGGAGTTGAACACCCTTGGTCCTAAGTAGAGGTTTTAAAAGTAACTGTCTGGCTGTAGGTAAGGTAGTTAGCACCCTCTCTGAGCCTTGGTATTACAGTCTTTAAAATGGATAAAATAATGCACTGTACCAACCATGTTGTTTGATGAGGACTTGATGAGCATGTTGATAAAAGTTAAGCGTCTACTAAGTGCTCCTTAAACAGTTGGTACTTAATAAGTGATGCTATCATCATTATTCAGTTGGCCTGTCTGTGTTAAGCAGCTTCCTATCATGGTAACAAACACCTGAGTCCACGAGCGTGATACAAAACAGATTTTAATTTGACTCACAATTTGGGAGGTTTCAGTCCAAGTCAGTCGGGCCTGTGCTTTGTGGCTTATGGGAAGGTAGACTGTTCTGGAAGGCATGGATGGGAGCAAAGCTCCTCATCTCACGACCAAGAAGTGAAGAAAAGGATAAAGGAGCAGGGACCCCACATCCTCTGAAAAAGGAGGCTCGGAAGACGTCGCTGTGACAAAATGCCCAAGGAAACAACTTACAGAGGAAGAGGTCCCATCTTGCCTCACGCTGTCGGACGTCTCAGCTCAGGCCAGCGGATCTGCTGCTTTGGGGCGAGTCATGAGGCAGAATGTCATATGGGAGTACATGGTAAAGGGACTGCTCACCTCAGGGTGGTGGGGGGCAGAGAGACCTAACGCTGTGACCCTTTAGTACAGTTCCTCATGTTGTGGTGACCACCCCCCCAACTGTAAAATTATTTTCCTTGCTACTTCATAACTGTGATTTTGCTACTGTTATGAATGGTAATACAAATATCTGGTACGTGATCCCCTGATAGGGTCGTGACCCACATGTTGAGAACCACTAGCGTAGAGGGAAGCAGGGTCCCAACAACAATCCCTTCAAGGATACCTCTTCATACATTCACCTTCAGAGTAGGATTTTAACGTTTCCATTCAGAAGGACCCAAACAGTCAGTCCATAGCACATGGTGACAGTAGAGATGTAAGGAAGATGCTATGGCCCCTGTCCTGAAGGGTCATGGAGGAGGAGGGGGCTGCGGTGTCACAAGGACAGAATGCAAAGGTCAAGTGTCAGGATGGGTTGAGGGAGATGCTACTGAAACTCATGGCCCATGCAGAGACAAGTCATGGGAAAGGAACACCAGGGCTGAGTCTGCATAACCTGGTGAATGTAGAAGGGTCTATGGAGTTGGGAGGTGGCTCTAGGGCATCATGGGAAGGGGTGTATGCTTTGCACTCTCAGGGACCGGCAAGTCACCCTTGTTCCTAGAGAGGAGTGGATGGCTGGGGGCAGGACCAGCTCGCAGAAGACCTTGTGTATGTATCCAGAAGCTAGGCCCTGGTACACAGGAGATTTTTGGTCAACACTGTAACTGAACTAAAGGATAGCACAAGCTCTGAAAGATTTAAGCCAGGGAGTCCCTCTGGATAACATGGAGAGGGTGCCCACAAGAGGATTAACCCCTAGAGGCTTGACCCAAGGTGGTGGAACAAGACCTCCAGAGCTGTGGAGGAGCAGACTACTGTGTCCTGCTCCAGGAGGTGTGGCTTTGGTGCCCATCACCCCAGCTCCTCAGAGGAGCAGAGCTCTGACAGGCAAAGCCATGCTAGCAAAACCCTCTCCGAGGTCAAGAGTTAGTTACTCATTCTGTAAAGAGGCACAAAGGTGAGGATGAAGGAGGTGGGGTGGCGAATGGACCACTTGTCCTCTAGCTGCTCCCTGTGAGGATAAACAGCTTGTGTGAATTCAAAGCAGCAGCTCATCTGACAGCCCGATGCTACACTTCAGTCCCCAGCCTCCAAGCAGAGGACTTCGGCCTAACAGCTCAAGGAGTGCCCTGTCCTTCAGGGGTTCCTAGGTTTCCTATTCCCAGGAGACAGCAGGGATGAGAGGCCCTGGCTGCACCAGCCCTTCCTCCAGGTTGGTGACTGCAAAAGCATCCTTCAAGGTAGACTGTGGGGCTTCAGCCTGTGGGCCCGAGACTTTGTCTCACTATCAGGAGCCAGCATATGGCTTCTACCCTTCCTGGGGCCAGGCATGTGGCTGTGAACAGACAGAAGGTCCAGGTCCCAGCAGTGGGCCAGGTCCCAGCAGGAGGATGACCTCCAATAAGCTAGGGTTGGGAGGAGTGAACTGCCAGGCAGAAGGGAACCAAGTTGCCTTCCTTTTCCCTCTCCTACCCTCCAGGTCACTGACCCCTTTTGGTTTCATAGAGCATCCCAGGTGTAGAGTCCCAAGATGGAGTCCCAGCAAGCCAAGTGTACCGACTCTTCCTTGTAAACATTGATGTTCTGACAGAAACGATGGGATGGCCTCCTTTGAAGTAAAGTTGGAAGGTAGAAACCCTATTTGATACAACAAACCCTTATTCGTCCATTCATTCATTCATTCATTCGTTCATTCATTCATTCATTCATTCATTGTATTCTTAGTACCTACACATGCCTGGCCCTGGTTTAGCCTCTGGATACAGCACACAGTGGCCCTCACAGTCGCATCCATACCTTCTGGAAGCAAACAGAGAGGGTCACCGCATGCTGGCTGTGCATCTGACTCAGAACTGAGCAGTAGGGAGCCCCAACTTGTTGTAGATTTCTGTTTTCAGGAACTCACATGCCAGGATAGACAGGCTGGCCCTGGTGAGATGTGATCTGCCTGCTGGCATAGGTCCCCAAAGACAGTGCCGGGGAGCCATCGAAATCTCTATATCCTGAAAAGGGGGTGTCCCCTTATTCTCCCTGAAAATCCTCTCTTTTTCTAGTACTCTTCGTACCAATATGGCTGTCCTGGTGCCTAACCTGACCCTCTTTAGCAGCAAGGATTTTAAATTTTATTTGTTTGTTTGTTTGTTTGTTTGTTTAATGTGGGTGTGCACATATCCCAGTGCATGAATAAAAATCAGAGGACCGATTGCGGAAGTCTGTTCTGTTCTTCTACCATGTAGATCTCAGGGAATGAACTCAGGTTGTCAGACTGGGCATTAAGTACCTTTACCTGCTGAGTCAGTTTGCTGGCCCTCTTGCTGAGGTTTTTAATTTTTTTATGCGTATGAATGTTTTGTCTGCATGTGTGTATGTGCATCATGTGCATGCCTGGTGCCCATGGAGGTTAGAAAAAGGGCATTGGATCCCCAGGAAATGGATTTACAGATGGTTGTTAGCCAACACATGGGTGCTAGGAACAGAACCCTGGGTCTCTTTTGAGCAGCAAGTACTCTTAACCTCTGAGCCATCTCTCCAACCCCCATAGCTGTAGTTTTAAAACAATACCATACTCAATTTAGTTGCAATGGCCATCTCCCTAGAAGCTTCATTCATGCATCTACTATGAGAGAAGATAGCTGGAGGCTGGATGGAGCCCTGGAGCTGGGACCCCATGGATCCAACCAATGGGGCCATACTTTTACTCACCCAGCCTTCATTCCTCCATGGGGGACAATGACATCTACTATATGCAACACCGTGTTGCGAAACCTCTTAATAGGTACGAAGTCACAGTAATAACAGCCGTGTCTATCTTTTATTATGAGCTTGCTGCATACCATGCTAGGTCAAAGGCTTTTGTACCTGTTATCTCCCCACTGAGCTTGGAAAGACTGACAGCTTACCCAAGGCTACATGGATAGACAACAACAAGGTCCAGATTTGAACCCAAGTTTGAATCCAAGCTAAGTGCAAGGACTGCCCCTCACTGGCTGCCCCCAAAGCACCTCACAGACTTACGAGGGGAAGTGCCCACAGCTGTATACGGTAATGGCCTTCCTGCAAATACGGTCCTGCATGGAAAGTACTTCAAGCCATGAGCCCCAAAGCTTGTGCCCTTCTTGTCTCACCTCCTTCTGCTGGAGGCCCCTTCCTCCCCTTCTACTTCAAGAAGTGGGGCGCACCGGAAAGCCGCACTACTGATGCAAGATTCATTTATTTTAATAAAAGTTAAATGTCTTCGGCACCATTTCCATCCACAAACCATCAATATTTCAGGACTATTGCTCAGCCCAGGGTGGCAGAGATGGCCCCCTCCATGCCTGAACGGCAGCTTCTAGTTAAAAGTTCACCACAGAAAATTTGATGCCTAATAAATTGGAGCCTTCCCTGCTTTAAATCATTTTTAAACCACGATTGCCGCACAAAATATAATTATTACAAACTGGTCATTTGTAACAGAGAAATCTCATTAAAACGATTCCATGCTGGAAAGGCAAGTGGGAGGGGGGAGCGAGGAGGAGGCAGCGGCAGTACGGGGAGGAGGGGGGGCTGGAGGAGTGGGAGGCTGGGGAAGGGTGGGAGAGGGCTGGGGGTGCTCTTAATTACAGATTGATTGTTTCTGTGATTGAGCATGGAATATAATCAACTCAACATCTCCAGGCTGGAGCAGAAGTGAGGACAGGCAGAGGGGCGATGATGGGCAGATCCGGATTGTTTTCTATTCTCAGTCCAGCGACCAGCTAAGGAGCAGTTGATGGGGCACATGTCAGCCTCCCTCCATCGCCCTACTCTGCTATCTGGCAGGTCCCTGGCCTGGGGAGGTGATTGCTATGGATCAGGGGCTGTGGAGCTGGCCCGAGTCCTGCTTCGTCCCCAACAGAGGAAAGACACTAAAGACATTTCATTGTTGCTAAAAGTGCTGGGTTCCTTAACAGGGCGGTAGAAGGCAGGGGTTCAAGTCCTACCTTTCATCCTCTTCAACTGGTACCTTGGGATTGTTTTGCCCCAAGTATATGAGCTTAGGTTTCCTGATGACTGAAACAAGCTGAGTTCTGTATACACACACACACACACACACACACACACACACACACACACACACACACGAGTTTGTAGACAGTGGGACCCTCACCAAATATAAGGTATACATATATCACGACCACTTATACAGAGCTGGTTCTGGGAGAACTGCAGGATTAAAATTCCCCGGCAAAGTAAGAGGCTCAGAAAGCAGCTATAGTAACACATGGTGAATCCTCTTCCAGGGAGGATGTTTAACACAAGGCATATTTCTCTCCTTGGGGAGTGTCAGGTCCTGTGGTAGGGTGGGTGTCCTTCTTCCAGGTAAGACAGGAAGGCTGTTGAGCCTCCAGAGAGCAACCTGTGCTGGGTGCCTGGCCACTGCTGAAGAGCAATGGGCTCTGGGTGTGCACATGAGGTAAGCCAACATCCTTGGTTTGTTGATTTGTCCTTTATCAGCACTGGGGATGGAGCCCAGGGCCTCACACGTGCTAGACACGTGCTGCATGACTGAGCAATCCTCACATCCCAGATCAGAGTCTCCACTCTCTTCCGTCACCCATTCCGGAACTTCAAACAAATATCAGGAACGTCATCCAGGATCATCCTTCATCCTTCATGGGAGGCTGTGGAGGAAATCTGCCTGCAAAGTTACTAAGAGAACTCCAAGCTTGCCTGGGCATGGTGATGCACACCTCTAATCCCTACACTCAGGAGACAGAGGCAGGCAGATCTCTGAGTTCGAGGCCAGACTGGTCTACATAGACAGTTCCAGGCCAGCCAGGCCAACACAGCGAGAGCTTGTCTCAAACAAAACAAAATTCCATGCCTGTGAACGTAAGTACCTAGAACTCCGCTGATGTGCCTCCTCCCAGGTCACCACTGCCCTCCTGAATACGTGCTTCTGCATCCTGCACACCCCGCCACAATGCCACTTGAATGGTTTCTTCTCTCTCCCCTTGCTCAGCGCAGTACACTACTCTCAAGTTCTGGCTCCTTGCCAGCTCTGAGGACTACCTAGTGGGAATAGCTCCTGGCCTCCACGGCAGTGCTGGAAACCAGTTAATACAGGTGGCCTTGGTCTCCCTTGGAGGATTTTTGGGAACTGGGGAAAGCCATCCCCAGGGACATCTACCTCTGCTGCTTCAGGTCCCAGCTGCAGACCATCAATCAACCCACAGAACAAGTACAGACAACCTAGACGTTTCCTGAAGGCAAGGACACGGTTGCCTCGATTTTCCCTGTTTCTGCCTTACACATAGAAAAATCAACATTCATGGGGCAAAGATCTCCCGTCGGACACCCTCAAACCAACCATTGCACCACACACTGGACATGGGACCATCATGTCCAACTGTAGCCTTGAGTAGGTCATATACTCTCTCTGGTCATATAGCTTCCTCTTCCGTAACTTGGATATGACAACGAGAGCTGTTCTCTATTTCTAGAAGACACATTGGCATGATGAGACCATTAGGATTAACAGCATCATGACCCTTAGTCACGATGGCCCTGAGTCATGCTTGAGGGAAGAGGGCATCTTTGCTAGTGCTCTTCCCTCTAACTTCTCAATCTTCCCTTACAGACAGGGGGAGGTACTCAGGCTGCCCCCACAGTGAGCCTCCATCCCACACTTGAAGCATCTCTCTGTGATTGGCTAGCCAGCTCGGGCTCCCTGCAGGTTGGGCTAGTTCAGGGTGGGTGGACACCCGGAACCCACAGAGGAGACACCTGTGTACATGTTCACAGGATTGTGGGTGGCTGGGAAGAGCCACCCCCCTCTCCTCCCAAATAGCTGTGCAGCAGTGGGGGGCAGTGGGGACAGGCCACTCATGTGGCTGGAGGTGGGAGCGCCTGAGGGTTGCCAGGGAAACCATGGCTGCGGGAGCCCCCAGCCGTTCGCCTCTTTGCCATGGAGACAGTGAGCTGTAGGCAGCAAGGGTAACAGAACAGGTGGCCCCCACCACGGACTCCAGGAAACCACAGTGCAGCCTCGGCCTTTTGCTAGGGGAGGGAACAGTCTTGGGATCAATTTTCCGATTACAAAACCGTGTTCAAATGTCAATTTCTTCCCTCCTGCTTGTGAGTTTTCCCTTCCATTTCATCAATCCACTCCCCTCCTCTCTTGTTTCCAGGCTTACATTTCATGTCAGCACAACACGGGTCTTTGAAGAATGAAGTTTGGCAGCAGTTGTGGGCCGGCTATGACCTCATAGTGTCTGGCATTTTCAGAAAAGATGTCTTCTAGATTGAAGGAGGGAGGCTTAGGGTGAGAGGGCTAGAAATAGGAGCCAGGGCGTCTAGATGCAAAACGGGCGTGCTGCCCAGTGGGGCATCCGGGTACTCCTGGTTCAACCCCTGGCTTATTGCATCTGACCATCAACATGAGCCAAACGGCAGTTTCCTGAAAACTCCTCAAACTTCTCCCCTTTGCTTCCAGCCCATCCTCAGGTACAGGGAAGGGACTGGTTAAAAAATGACTGACATGGGCTTGCAGGCATAGAGCAACAGGGTACAGGGTTTCACAGTGCTCTGGACAAACACTACTAATAGCCTTCTCCATAACTCAAGCTCTAGGCACCCAGGCTCATGATATGGGGAGGCACTCAGACAGCTCAGGATGCCTGTCAGGGCTGAGGCTTATGGAATGGCCCCTTCCCACCCCTCTCCTTCTTGTCCTTGACCCTGACCTCACACTTACTTTCCAGGCCCTCTGACGAAGCTAATGCATAGATGTTGGATTTTGTCTCTTTTTGTTGACTTGAAAGTAGAAGAGGGACTCTGAGGTGAGGAGGAAGGAGTCTAAAGGGAGATGGACGTCAGGTGTGGAGGCGTGCACCTTTAGTTCCAATACTTCAGAGGCAGAGGCCGGTGATTTCTGTGAGTTCAAGGCCAGCCAGGCTACATACATAGAGACCTTGTTTCAATAAATAAATAAATAAATAAATAAATAAATAAATAAATAAATAAATACTAGAGAACTAGAGAGTGGAGTTGAGAGAGAGAGAGAGAGAGAGAGAGAGAGTGAGAGAGAGAGAGAGAAGAAACAAAATGCTCTGCGTCTTTTTCCTCTTGTTAACTCTAGATTTAACTCTATGCCTGTCATATATGTGTGGGCGAAAGCAGAATGGGGCGGGTGGGGGGAACCCTCAGAGTTGAGGACAGAGATGGTAGAAAGTGATGGGGGGCGACTGTGAATAAAGTAATATTGTATATATATATATATATATGCATGTCATAACAAAACACAGTATTCTGTACCCTGACTAGAAAAAGAATGGCAGAACAAAAGAGTCCTTGACTATTCCACCAGATAAGCAGAGGGCTAAGAACTAGAGACCCACAGAACCTCGGGTTCGTAGGATCCAGTCTCGGCTGCTACCGTGTCCACTCACACCCCCTCTGTCACTGACCAACCCCACACCTGGCTCCTCATCCCACTGACACAGCCTCTTCCTTCTACTCTGGGTTCCAGGTCATCATCTAGCACACCCTTCCCACTCGCCGGGCCATCTGTCCATCTGCCTGGTCATCTAGCTTGTCTCCTGACTGTCGGATGTTCAAACCCTGGACTGTGACAATCATATCTGATCATTAATAATGCAATAATGGAATAGTGACTGGAGAGACACTTGGCTAATCAGCTAGCACAGGCTCATTAGTGGCACAGAACAATCACAGCGATGTAATAACAGATCCCAGGAAATTTCAATTAAACCTGGAACTTTGTTAGGGTTTCATTTCATTTTCGGCACGGTGCAGGACGGCATAATTGCAATCAGCTAAAGCCACTGCAAATCTCTTCCAAAAGAGCCCCTTCCCCTGGGTGTGCACAGGAATTAAGCCTCGCTCTTCCTAAGCGCCTGCCCATCTGAATCCCGAGCTGGTTAATGAACTCCTTCTCTGCCCTGAAGAATATTCCACCCGCGTCTCTGGCTTCCCTAAGCGCAGGATCACCCTGGCTTCTGGCTGCATGGCAGATGACGATACGAATCTGCACTTTTTAGAAGCCTGAGGTGTGCTAACTGTACTAACTTCTTTATGAGAATTATTACCTTTAAACCTCACTACAGCAGATTGAGATTCTGATTCATAGCATCAGTTCAAAGAAGGTACAAAACTGCTTTGGGTTATACATACCTAATATTAGTGGTGTAGTCAGAACACAAAGCCAGACCTGCCTAAGTCAAAGCCCATGATTACTAGCTTTTCCATCTGGCTTCTTTTCTTCCATTCTCATTATCTCATTCATTTTTTTTCATTCTCTCATTCATCCATTCTCTCATTCATTCTTTCATTCTCTTATTCTCTCATCCTTCCTCTCCCCATCTCTCTCCTCCTCCCTGTTCCTCTCTCTCTGTATTGAGCACTGAGTGGGCCTCATAGATGCTGCAGGAAGTTGGGGAACCAGACAGTTCATGTTAGGTCCTTAGCCTTCAGTCTATGGTAAACAACTAAGGAAAGTTTTAAAGGACCACTGGGGGTGGGGGTGGGGGGTAGATCAGTTGGCAAAGTACTTGCTGCACAACCATGAGGACCCAAGATCAATCCCCAGAATGTACATTTTAAAACCAGTTGTAGGGCTAGAGAGATGGCTCAGAGGTTAAGAGCACTGACTGTTCTTCCAGAGGTTCTGAGTTCAATTCCCAGCAACCACATGGTGGCTCACAACCATCTATAATAAAATCTGGTGCCCTCTTCTGGTGTACAGGCATACATACAGGAGAACACTGTATACATAATAAATAAATCTTAAAAAAAAAAAAAGAAAGAAAGAAAAGAAAGAAATTGAGAAACTGAATTTAAAAAACCGTTTAAAACAAAACAAAACAAAACAGTTGCAGTGGCATGCTCTTGTGATCTTAGTGATCAGGGAGGCTGAAGCAGGTGGATCCCCGAGGCTCACTGCCAGTTAGCCTAGCTTACTCGGCAAGCTCCAGACCAATGAGAGACGCTATCTCAAAAGGCAAGGTGAATAGCTCCTGAAGACCTGATATTGACCCCTGGTCTCCACATGTGCACACATATACAGATGTGCCCACACAAACACGTATAGAGCAGCTAGCCCAACTCTGATCCCCAAATCAATACCCCTCTCAGAATCCCTGGGGATGGAAATTAAAGTTTTTCAAAGGTCTTTTGGTAATTTTAAAGTCCACTGTCCCATTAGTTTGGGTATCTATTTGGAATAGGAAGTGGCCCACAGGTTAAAAGCATAGGCTTTGGGGCTGGCCCTGCCTTGAGATTTATGTCACTCATGGTAAAGTATGAACCTATCTAAACTTCAGTTCCTTATCTCCAAGCCAGGGAAAGATTGTGTGGGGTCAAAATGTCCAGTGGAGTGTAGGAGAAAGCTCCAAAAGCATGTCTCATAGTTGTTTGGGTTTTCAGTAAAAATTCTAAGATTGAGACAGACCTTGATTCAAACATCGAATCTGCACCTACCATGTATGTGACCTTGGTTTAGTGGAGCTTCGTGTTCTCATTGATACGAGGGTGATAACTGTGGCCAGTCAGGCAAGGATTCCAAAGGGTGGTCCCTAACTCTCACATTCATCTGCTGCCTGTGTTTGAGCTAAGGGGCCACACACCCAGCTAGCACGCAAGGTCCCAGGCCCATAGTACCCCCGCTTCCATTGACTCTCCCCAGCCCAGGGTGGCCCTTGTGGGGTGCTCCTGTGTTTCGGTGATCACTTTTACCATCCTGAGTCCAATGTCTCTGAAAGAACAGGACCAATCCCCCATGCTAGACCGAGGCTGGCCATGCCCTGAGGACAGTTGTCTCTGGCCGTGACATGGGGCATGTGCAGAGGTGCAGTCTGGGGAGGTGTCAGCAGAGTGTCTGAGAGCAGAGTGGAGGGAGGGTGGTGGGGGGAGGGAACAGAAAGCACCCTCCCTCCTCCTTTTCACCCCTGTCCCTCCCAGCTCATCTGTACCTTGTGTAGCTCCATGCCACTCTTCAAGGAGCAACGTGGCACCGAGGCCAGAGCTTCTCCTAGAAAGTGTGCATTTGAATTCTGTTTCTGCCATTTCCAAGTGAACTTGGACCTGCGGCCTCGGAGCTCATCAGTGAAGGAGGCTGTTGTGAGCTTGGAAGCTCGGGCTCTGTTCTTCCTGCCTTCCTCTGCCTTGTACCCACAGCCTCTCAGAAGCTGTAAAATCTCTCTCCTCCCTGCCACCTGTGCCCACCCCTCTGCCTCTGAAGTTGGGATACCCTCACCATCACCCACCTGAGACATGTAGAAGCGCATAGTTTCAGGCACCACAAACATTCAGCCATAACAATGCCTTCTTTGGGTTCAGGCTAGAGCACCTGTGATAGCCCTTCCCACCATGATTAGGCAAAAAGGCCATAATTCCAATCCTAAGAAGACCCCAGTTAGAGTGAATGAATGAAGATCTGATTCCACCCTCAGAAAAGCTCTAGAGCCCAGAAAATGCCTATCTCCTGTCTCCCCCACCAGCGTTTCTAGCCAGAGTCGCCTGTCCTTAGTGGCCTCCGCAGCGCCCTAAGCTTAATACACCTAAGAGCCTGTTTGAAGTGAAAAATCCTGCTGCAATTACCTGTAGAAACAGGAACAAGAGAGCAAGCCGTGAACAGAAAGAGGAATTTGTTTGTTTGTTCTCTGGGCTTTGCGTTAGTTTCTAAATTGTTCTGTAGATAAAGGCGTTGCTCTAGCCACTCAGCCCCAGATCTCGGCGGCTGATCTGCATCCGGTAGATGAAAATAGCCCCCAAACCAGATGGACACCCAGAGCGCACTAGGAGCCCGGCGCTGGTTCTGAGCGCTTGAGCGGGGGTTTAAATAGAGTTGAGAAGCTTTCTTGGGATTTTTCTGGGGCAAGGTGGGTGGGTGGGTATAACAGGGATTTCCAGGAACAGATACAAACTGGAGGGAGGAAGGAAGCAGGGAAGGAAGTAGAGTTTGCTCTTGGCTCTCCATGGTGATTTTCTTCTTCCCAGCCTGAGAGGGAGCTGCAGTGTCAGAGAGTCTGCAGGCCTCCAGGGCAGGGGCGTGGGGAGCAGGAGATTAAAGTTTCCATTGAGAATGTGTTTCCTAGTGAGAACCCAGGCTGGAGCAAGTGTAGGCAGTGCTGTGCAGCCAGATTCTGGTGAGATCATTGGCTTCGGGGAACCCCGGCTTCGGGGTCTGCAAATGGGGCTCATGCTCCTTTATTCTCAGAGTTTGTTGATGACTGAGATAAAGAACACGGAAGACCTGTGCATGGTATAGGATGGGGATTTAATTAGAGTTCCCACACCATCTTTGAAGCCAGGGCCTCGTACCTGCTAGGCAAGCACTCCACCACTGGACTGCATCCCTAGCTCTCTGCCCAGTCTTGACACAAACTTTAATCTCCTAACTATCCAGACAGGCCCTTCTGTGCTATCCCTGGACTGGGGGTGGCTTCGAGCAGACAAAGGACAGGTCCTCTAGGGAGATGGATGTGTCCGTTTTGCCTGCCTCTGCATCCCTAAGGCAAACACGATGCCTTGCACTTAGCAATCAACTCCTGACTGGAGGACTGACTGACTGACTGAATGACGTCACCCACTCCTCCCTGTGACTGGAGGAGAGGGATAGTGGTGAGCATGATCTCTGACTCTACCGCTGCTGGCAGCAGCTTTGGAACAAGGGAGGGGCCTACTTGGTTGCATCACTAGAACTTTGGGGGGAAAAAACCCTACTCCAATCTGGCAGCTCCCTCAGTCCCAGACTTGTCTGTCTCTGGCTTAGGCTTCACTCGGAAAAGAGCCCCAGCCAGACTGGCCTGTCTCAGGTGATTTCCCCTCTAGTCATCTGCTCTCATCATGAAATCACAAGTGGTCAAGGCCACCTACTATGCACAGGCCCTGCATGGTCAAGGCCACCTACTATGCACAGTGCAGCCCTGGGGGTGGGAGAGCTCTCCTCCGCCTAAGTGCCTTCTTGTCATCAGGGACAGGCCATTATCCTCTGGCCTCCGATGGGCTCTAGGGAGTGTTGACCCTTCACATTCCCTTGGTCTTCACGAAGGCCCTTTCTTTGCCTAGAATGCCCTTCTGTCTCTGTAAGTGCTTACATTTCATGTGAGCTAGGGACAATGAGAGAGGACAAATGGGATGGAAGGCAGGCAGGAACTCAGAAGGAGACAATGTCCTGTGAGGAGTGGGGACCAAGAGAATAGCTGCTTTCCCCCCTTCTTTACTCCCTCCCGCCATTTCCGTCACACATCCCTCACCGCAAGCGATGCTCCTCATCTAGGGTTGCCAGGGCTAATCCATCCAGGTGTTCCCTTCCCTAGGCCAACTGCCTGATGGGGCAAAGAGAAAGGAAATGGAAAAATCAACAGGCCCAACAGCTGCCAACCTCATTTTCTACTTTGTACTTTAGAGACCAAATCGTCTAAAATGTCGCCAATGAGTCACTTGGAAAACAAGAGCGAACACTCAGGAAAACCGAAAGGTGACCTCTAACCCAGAAATAGTTTCCGTAGTCCAGGCCCCACCGCCCTGCTGGGGACTCTCTGCTTCAGGTGGGGCACAGTCTTTGGAAGTCTGGCCTTGGGTGCCCAGTGCGGGGGGGGGGGGGGGCCCAGCAGGGGTCTGTCTGATGGGAGGGCTGGTGGGATGGTTGGTCGTGAACTAGTAGCTGATCCCACATGTGGCTGCTGCAGCCATGCAAAAGTGACTCTAGCATGGCCTGCCTGCGTTCTGCCCTCCCCATCCACCTAGTCCTGATCCAACACACCGCCAAGTACTCCACGTAGCAGGCTGCACCCCCTGTAGTGGGCAGTCCCCCAGGTCCTGGCCTGGCCTGTAATGCACATGTTTATCCTCTGGCCAGTCCCCTGGGGCAGCCAGGACTTAATGAACTGCCGAGTTGCCCAGGCAGCCTTTGATCCAGCAGTTCAGCAGAGGAAATCAATGCCGTTAGCAGAATCTGGGCTGCGGTGTGAAGACTGAGGACAGGCCTTCTGCCCACGTGACTGCCACCTGCTGCTGAGGACACTGAGAGGGTATGGCGGGAGTCTAGGCCTGTCTCCAGGGGCTGAGCCCTGATCCAGGAGCTGAGAAAGGTGATCGGGACCATCCCCAGGCTATTCCCAGGCCAGGATTAGGCAGGGTTTGGGGAGCTGAGAGAAGCCGGGGCAGGCAGGAATGCTGGCAGCAAGCATCATGCAGCATAGTCAACACAGCTTAAGATCAACCAGGGGAGGAGACACAGGAAGATGAGAAGGGGCCGGTGGGCAGCAGGAAATGCCAGGGAGCTGCAACCAGGGTCAGCGGGAAGGCCTAGCACGGCAGCGGCAGGAGCAGCAGGTGGCACAGGAACCAGCCAGGGTAAGCTGCCTGGTGTCACTTGGTGTCGGCAGACAGGCCCCATGCAGACAGGCCAGTCTAAAAGGCCAGCTTCAGTGAAATCCAAGAGATCTGAAGAAGGTAGAAATGTAGTAAGGAGCAGGTTGGGGTCTGCTTGGTCACCCTGTACACCCCACCATTCTGCCATGCTTAGACTCACTCCTGTGTCTGACTCATCCCCCTTGAATGATGCATTCTGTCACAACCAAAGGGCACCCACCCACTGCCAGGACCAGGGTAGCAACTCAGTCAATATTTACATAAGTACCAGCTGGTTGTGTTCCCCGGCCCGGCGCTCTCCTCTTCAGGCTCAGTGTCTCCCCGCTCTCTTCTCAGCATGAGGGGGATAAGACCTGCAAAGAGTTCCACATTTCTACTTGATACTGAGCAGCAGGCTGGATGCAGCCCCCCCCCCTCCACCTGGCCTCTCCACTGGACACCACTGTTTTGCAGGTCTGGCTAGCCTACACAGCAACAGGCTCCTCCTCCATTCTGGAACGTTCCTGTGGTCCCAGCACCTGCAGATCCGCAGTCACAGGTCTCCTAGTCCCAGGCTGGCCCCAGAACCCACACTGAGAAGGAGGGAGTCTGCGACTGCCCACTGTACAGTGGCCTGTGTTCCTGTCACTCTGCCTCACTCTCACCATGGCCAGTCAGTCACTTCACCTTCGAGTTCCTGGGTTTCCTCATCTACAAGGTAAACGTGGATCACATCTCATGTAGAACACTGGCGTCAGAGTACATGCGTGGAAACAGCACTGAGGGCCCAGACACACACAGAGTGAAACTTCAGAGGGTAGAGTTTGACGGCCCTGATTAGAAAAGGGCATTCTGAGACTGCAAACACCCTTGGCTAGAGGCTGGTACCCCAGCCAGCAGCAATGAGGTATAAAGACAAAAGCAGAATCCCTTTGTCTTTCTTCAGGCCCCAGGAAATAGCGGCAGATCCTTAGGTATGGGCAGCACACTTCCCTCCGTCTGGGCCATAGTCCCATCTAGGAACACCTAGGCGGAGTCCCACCTGGTGCACACAGTAGGCCAGCTTTCATGCCTGGCAGAGGCGAGGAAATGCTCAAGTATGGCACACCTCACCGCCACCACTTGAGCAAGGAGTCTGGGTCTCCTAGTGATCTCCCATCTCCATCATCCCCAGCTGGGCCCCTGGCTAACAAGCAGGAAGCCCTGAGCCCTGCTGGGGAGGAGTGAGGCAGGTGTTCTGATGCCTGCAGCCAGAGAGCTGTTGTCACTGAAGGGGGCAGAGCAGGGATCTGACGTCAGAAAATGATGCCAGCCAAGAGGGTGCACGCCGGTGAGACTTAGCAGAAGCAAGTCCCAGCAGGGCCACTTGCTCAGCCATCTGAAACAAACACCCGAGTCCTCCTCCCTGGCTCTGACCTAGAAAGATGCCTCCTCCAGGGTTTTGGCCAGGCTCCTACCCCTGACCTTTCTGAGATCCAGAGCTAAGCAATGTCCACAGAGGAGCTCATTCAGCACACACACCAGGTGTCCTCACAATGGCAAAGTGGCCTTCATGCCCCCCATTAGAAGGTCTTTCAGCTTCTAGCCAGAGGGTGGGGGGCTTCTGCTGATGTGTGCAGGGAACCTGCTTGACAGATCTTGCAGAATCCAGATCTCGCAGTGAGAAGGCAGATGATTCCAAAGATGCCAATTTCCCACATTTCACCACCAGAATCAGGATGAATAGGGACCCCAACCCTGGGATGATGGTCACATCAAAGCTAGAAGGATCCTGACAGCCATCCATTGCTCATCTTCATTCATAAGCCCCAGGGGCAAGAGCGCATTGTTGGTGTGACCTAGAAGGGAGCCCCTCATGTCCCAAGCCTCTTCCTTGCTCCAAATGCCTCGTCCTCTGTCCCTTAGACTCCCAGGTTGAAATTTGGAAGGAAAAAAGGGTTGGAGGCTAAGATGGATTCTACATGATGTTTCCAGGAAATGAGATTCCCAGAGGACTGTGAGAGTCCCCCCGGGAACCAAGGACTATGACAAGACTGAAGAGGAAGCAGCTGGAGCCAGCGCAGCCTTGTGCAGGACTGCGCAGGTCATGCTGTGTCCGGGACTGCCCCAGGTCATGCTGTGCCTAGGACTGCCCAGGTCATGCTTTTCTCAGGACTGCCCAGGTCATGCTGTGCCCAGGACTGCCCAGGTCATGCTTTGCCCAGGACTGCCCAGGTCATGCTGTGCCCAGGACTGCCCAGGTCA
>CABHPH010123808.1:15253-26281 GCA_902168325.1 Peromyscus nudipes
TCATTGGGCGATCCCCGTGTCTTTCTTGGGGTCCTGTTTTCCAGGTAGCCTCCCTGGTGTTGTGAGTAGCCATCCAGTCATCCTTGTTCCACAACTAGTATTCTCCTATGAGTGGGTACATACCATGTTTGTCTTTCTGAGTCTGGGTTACCTCACTCAGGAGGATTTTTTCTAGATCCATCCATTTGCCTGCAAACCTCATGATGTCATTGTTTTTTTCTGCTGAGTAGTATTCCATTGTGTATATGTACCACAGTTTATTTATCCATTCTTCAGTTGAAGGGCATCTAGGTTGTTTCCAGGTTCTGGCTATTACAAATAATGCTGATATGAACATAGCTGAGCAAGTGCCCTTGTGGTATAGATCTTTAACTTTTTAAACTTGGTAATTTATATGTGCATATTCTTAAATTGGCTTCCTTCCTGGGACTCCAGATTGTTTGCAGGGTGGGCAGGGGTTCAACTCTGACCAAGGAGGCAAGTGGGGCGATCTGTAGGGGCAACTGCCAGGAAAGGTTTGGCCTTTGTCTCATAGAGCTGTGATGCTTGGAGTTGCTGTAGCTGTCTGTGACTGTGACAACTGAGATGGCCAGTGTCCTGAGGATAGAGGGCTAGAAAGGAAAAAGAGTGCTTGATAACAGTGAAACCTGATAAATAGCTAACTTAGCTGCTGCCATTGACTTCTCTTTGTAGGAAATGGTGGCCAGTCTCACTTCACTGTGTCTAGTTGTGCTGTTGGTTGCATGAAGTCTAAAGCATTCTGGCCTGTCACTGACCTCTTAAAGTTCTATTTTTTTTCATCCCAAGAACACCAGAGTGCTTATCTTGTCAAATTAGGCAATATGATAATAAGGATGGAAGACACTTCTGTCACATTTTGTGGTCTGCCCTGTTTAAAAGAGTCGAGTCACATAGCACACACAAAATGCTCAGCACAGAATTCAGAACCTACATCATCTCTAACTCACCATTGCCAGCCCAAGCTGTGGATTCAGAAGGAAGTTGTGTTTTGATACCTTCACAGGCAATGTGTGTATGTGTGTGTGTGTGTGTGTTGGGAGGTACACTTTCCCATCATCCTCCCACAACCGCAGGAAGAAAATTACAGGGATGTGTGAAGAGTGATTTCAGCAATCTGTGAGTTTTGAAATTAAGATTCTGTCACAATCAGATGATGTCGGAGGCAGTCCCTGGAACACTGTGCCTTTCCAGTGTTCAGGATGCAATGATCATGTTTAAAAATAGATTCAGTAAAGTTCCTGAAGTTCTGCCTGGGAGCTGGAGGAGCTTGAAAAAGGAAGTTTCACTTTGTAGTACCCAGCACTGCCATTCTCTCTGCCCCATTTAACAGTTCAGTCGCTAGTCTATTTCTTACTTCTTTCAGCAGCTGTGAAAGGCTGACCGCTTGCCCTCCTAGGAAGCTAACTGCTTGGGTCACCACAATTTCATAGCCTCTGGGCGAAGCTGGCTGAGAGCAGGGTTATATTACTCAGGGCAGAGCTGACCTCCTGGGCATCTCCCTGTTTCCTTCTCCCCTCACCCTTGCCCCCACCCCTACAGCTCATAAAGGGCTCTGGAGGACTGCTATGCATCAACATTGTCTCTAAGTTTGAGAAATCTTTATCTTCTAAGGGGCAGATAGCAAGCCTGCCCAACCTTTGCCCTAGACAATGGATGCTATCTTCATTATCCTTCTCAAAAAGCAAATTATCCTTTTGACCCCAGAGATCTTATCTCTGCTTCTTAGAGTCCTTGTTATGCAGCTATCTCTCAAAAGATAGTTCAGTGCAAAGGTTGCTGCTGGATCAGCTCCAAGAGGTGCTGATCATTGTCTCTTAGGGTATCCTGGGGTGGAAAAACTCCACTTCCACTGTAAAATAGGAGGAGATTCTGTACAGCATGTCCTAGCTCCCTGGGGTGGAGGGGAGCCCCACTTCCCCTGTCAAATGGTAGAAGCTTCTGAGCATCTTGTCCCAGCCCCTTGGAGTGGAGGGAAGCTCCATCCCCATTGTCAAATAATAGAAGCCTCCGTGGTTCTCATTTCCATCTCTTGAAGTGGGAAGGACTCCCATTCAGACTGTCCTGCTCACCTCCTCTGCAACGTCATATGTATTGTTAACTTGACCCAAGACAGAGTCATTTGGGAAGAGAAACCTGTGATTGAGAAAATACTTCCACCAGATTGGCCTATATGCAAGCCTATGGGGCACTTTCTTGATTGATGGTTGATGCTTATTGTCGGTGGTGCCTGCCCTGGGTAGGCACCTGGTACAACTGGTCCTAAATTGTACAAGAAAGCAAACCGAACAAACCATGAGAAATAAGGGAGTAAGCTGCACTCCTGCATAGTCTATGCATCAATTCCTACCTTTGGATTCTTGCTCCAGCTTTCTTGGATGATGGACTATACGCTGTAAGATGAAATAAACTCCTCCCTCCCCTAGTAGGTAACAGTGTTTTATCACATCAAACCCGAAGACATCCACCATTCTCCCCGTGTCCTCCCTGTTTGCATCTCAACATAACCTCTCACTGTATTTTAACTTAGCCCAAGCTACCTTGACCCCCAAGTATTGCCTCTCAATGGTCCATCATGCCTTAAGCAAAGTATCCTCAGAGGCCCAAGTTCTGATGAGCAAACGAGTGAATCTGCTCTACTCAGACTGGGTCCAGACCAGAACTGGTTCAGTATGTTTTGGCCAAGTGGCAAATCCATTTGTCACAGTCTGCCCACACTGTGCAACTATTTGGAGATGCAGAGACTTGTATGATGAGGACAGGGAGACAGGGTGAGAGAAGGATCATTCAGCCAGTATTGATTTGAAAGGCCAGGCGGCATAAGCATGCAATTCCAGCACTGGGAGGGCTGAGGCAACATCCAAGGTTGTCTCAAGAACCAAAAACAAACAAACAAACACAAACAAAAACAAAAACAAAAAACAAAAAAGCAAAGTAATGGTAAGTAAATAAGTAATAATAAAAAATAAATGCAAGCCAATATAATTCAAATAGTTTGAGCAGAAAACAGTTTCATCTGTAAAACCATTTAAAACTATACATGGTGCATATTGTGAATATTTTTAAAGGGGTTGGACCTCGGTGCTGACAGCTCTTTTCCTTGCTAATGACTTACTGGCTCTATGTTCTTTGCAAGATGCCAGCAGCAGTTACCTTGTAAGAGAAATGTGTGCTGTTCGTATAAATTCAGAAAAACAGAAAAGAAATTACCAAACTAAGCCAGCAGCTTAGGAAAAAAGAAATATAGGGAGGAAAGAAGGCAGGAAGGCAGGCAGGCAAACAAACCATATGAAAGAACATTCTTGGTAGACCTTGCTGTTGTGACATTCTATCAGAACAATTCTTTCTCAACAGGGCCTTAGGAGACCTGAAGCTGCCTGACAGGGGTCAGGGTGAGATTCTGGCAGAGGCCTGGCTTAGCCTCATGTGAGTGGAGGTATTGGAAGTGGCAAGCTGGGTCTTCCTCATGACCTCCCTTTTCATCTTGTTTCCTGGGAGCCTATTTTCTCATGGTCACCTGTAAGAGGAGCTTATGCCTGGGGGCTGACTGAATTCTTACCATGTCTGAGGCTCTACAGATTTCCTGAAGTATAATGACTCTTTCATAAGAGAATGGAAGAGTCATGAGGCTGAGTCCTTTGGTCAAGACAAAACAGAGGATACACAGATGTGGGGGCACATACCTGTAATTCCAGCATTTGGGAGGTAGAGGCAGCAGGATCAGAAGCTTAAGGCCATCCTCAACTGCATGGAGAATTCAAGCCAAGCCTGGGTTACAGGAGACCTTGTCTGAAAGTGCAACAAAAACCCAGAAAGATAAAACCCAACAACACAGACAGCACAGATGGACAGCTATGGACACATGGTCAGAAACCAGCATTTGATGGGGATGTTTGAGGTTATGGAGTGGGGCTGTGCTTTCGCCCTTGTAATTATTTTGACTCCCCTGGTTTCCTGTTTTGCTTCCTATAGCAGAGTTATGCATCTCAAACCCCTTCCTTGGCTCCAGGGCTAGTTATCTTCAAGTGTTTTCAAGTGCTATACTGAGTCCCAGTCTTCCTTCTTTAAACATGCAGTGAGCTGACTTCCAGCTTTGTCTTCTGCTCAAGCCCTGGAAAGTAGCCTTTGTCCCTCTGCCACGTGGTTTCTGCTCTCATCACCTTGATCCCCAGTCAGCAGCCTTCTGCCTGCATTCTCACCACCTCTGCAGGTTGGAGTCCTTGGCTATTAGTTTATCTATTCATGTATGCTTTTGTTTATTTGTCAGCATTTTTATAATAATCTGCAGATGTTAGACTAAGCATTTTTGAGAGATAAAGGATAAAACAAAATTCTGATGCTACGATTTGAACAAGAATGTCCCCAGTGGTCTCTATGTCAAAAACTTGGACGCTAGAGTAGGGCTCTTGGGAAGTGCTGTGGACCTGCAGGAGGTGGGACCTAATAGGATGTTCTTTGGTCTTTAGGGCTATGCCCTTGGAAAGGGTGGAGAAATACATTTCTCTTCCCTCCCTCTTCTCTGCTTCTTGGCTTAAAATGTGACTGCTTTCTCAGACATGAGCTTTCCACCATTGTCATCAGTCACCTTTACCAGAGGACAAATACATGGGACTTCCAGACCTTCCAAAACTGTGGGCTTAATAAACTTCTTTCCTTCATAAAGTCGACCAACTCAAGTATTTCATTATGGTACTAGAAAGCTGACTAGTGCCTGGTTCCTTTTCTTAAGACCTTGCAACACACTGCAGAGACAGTCAAAGAATGAACTCTCCCCCTCACAATAACAATGAGACAAAAGCTTGGGCCAGTGATATGACAAGCAGGGAAGAGGGATCCCCTTCAACGTGGAGCCCAGGAAGACTGCAAATCTCAGACTTCTCTCTGGGAATCGAAATGGAGTAGACAGATGACACCATGTGGGTAAGTGACCATTCAAACACTTAAGCTCTGTGGTTGTTTGAATGAGAATGTTCCCCATAGGCTCATATATTTGAATGTTTGGTTCTCACTTGGTGAACTCTTTAGGAAGGATTAGGAGGTATGGCCTTGTCAGAGGAGGTGTGTCCCTGGGGTGGGGTTTGAGGTTTGAAAAGCCCATGCCAGGCCCAAACTCGCTCTCTTTCTGCCTATGGATCAGAATGTAAGTTCTCAGCTCTAGCTCCATGGCTGCCCACCTGCTGCCTTGCTCCTCACCATGATGATCATGGACTCACCCTCTGAGTAAGCAAGCCCCCAATTAAATGCTTTTGTTTATAAGTTGTTTTGGTTATGATATCTCTTCACAGCAATGGAACAATAGTGAAGATGAGTTCACACTGACCCTTTAATTCCCACCCCTGTTTCTTCCTGTCCCTGGGGGATCCTTACAGGAGATCATATCCTTTTTACTCTGGCATAAACCAGGTTCTGGCTAAGAGCCGGGGCTGGAGAATCTTTGCCCATTAACATTGTACAGATAGTTACATACGCCTAAGAAAATGTCCACAGAAGCCAGGCGTGGTAGTGCACATCTGTGATCCTAGTGCTTCAGCGGCTGAGGCAGGAATGTTGTGAGCTTGAGGCTCAGTCTTGGGTGACACGGCAAGACGATCTCAACAACAGAAACTACAGCCTGCCTACAACCCTGTTTAGAGCAGAAGACAGTGTGCTGAAGGTTTCTATGAACTCTGTCTTCTCTGTGGGCCTTCTAGAAGCTAGGCTGAGGACGAGGGGTGAGCACCTTCAAAGGCAGCATCTGGAGCAGCTCTGGGAGATGTTTTCAGAGTACTCAAAGACATTGCACCAGCAGGTTCCAACCCTTGTTTTAATAACAAAATGCATGGTAAAGACAAATATTTGCTGAGTGGCTGACTTGAAGCTTATCTTTCAGAGGCCCTAGAATGGAGCAATCGATGTTCCTTTACAGCAACATTTCTCAGAAACAGCTAGGGGACTTGGTGAAATGCAGGGCCTGCTGTTGATCTCTGGGGTAAAATGTGGAGCTGCGGCCTGAGATCCAGACTTTCAACACATTTCCCAGATGATTCCAGCACAAACCAGACTTGAGGAACTTGTCTGGGAAATAAGAAACAGGGTCTTATTTTTAAAACCAATTAAAAGAAGGGGGTGGGGGTAGTGAAGGATAGGGGATGTGCTCAAAGTACATTATCTACTTGCACCATCAGCCTGGCTTCTAGAAGACCCACAGGTAAGACAGAGCTCGGGAGTTTTCATATCTTCTAAAAATTACAGTGTTTATTAGCTGGAAGGGATGTGCTGTAGTTCAGATCTTGAGTGTTCTCCAAAGGGCTGTTGACATTGTTAAAGTCTTCCTTTCCTGTGCTTCCAGGAGGTAGCAAGGTGTCGGTGGACTTTTCTGTTCGATCAGCTGCTCCCCAAATTACCACACAGAGACTTGTTATTAATTATAAATGTTTGACTGATAGCTTAGGCTTGTTTTTAGCTAGCTCTTATCACTTAAATTAACCCATTTCTATTAATCTATGTGCTTCCCTGAGACTCATTTACTCCATGTGCGTACTTCCCATCCTGGTCACTCTGTGTCTCATGGTGTCTCCTCCAACTCTTCCCTTCTTCTTCCCAGCATTCTCTCTACCCTGAAAATCCTGCCTAGCCATCGGCCAATCAGCTCTTTATTAACCAATGAAAGAAACACGTCTTCACAGTGTACAAATGAATTATTCCACAGCAGCAAAGCATTTAAAAGTGGCGCTAGAAGGAGGTCTTTAGATAATTAAAATGCATTCTGTGGGCACTGTGGGCATGGTCCCTTCTCCTTTTTAAATCCTTGGCCATGAAGGAAGCCATTTTGCTCTGTTATCCTGATGCCCTGCTTCCCATCTACTCAAAGCAAAGAAAGCAATTCATTACGGACTAGAACTTCACAAACTGTGAACCACAATGAAACTTTTCTCCTCATTAGTTGATTGTCTCATGTATTTTGTTATAGTGATGAAAAGCTAACACAAGTTTTTGAGGTGAGCTGCTAATGAACTGTCCATGTTCTTAGTATCACAACTAAAAAACCAAATCAAACAAACAAACAAACAAATCTTCTGAGCTTTGCAGCCATAGATGATGGGGCTCACCTGTAATCACTGCTCTGGGGAGGGTAAAGGAGAAGGATTGCAAGTTCAAGGCCAGCCTGAGTTACATACTGAATTTCAGGCCAGTTTGAGCTATATATCAAGACCCTGTCTCAAAAGTTAAAATAAATTTGAGCTCTGTGATTTGAATGAGGTAATTTTTGAAAGACAGTGAAGAATAGATGAAAGTGAGTTGCTGAAGGTTCAGCAGACTTTGAGATGGTGACCAAGGACCTCTCACAAAATTGACTAAAGCAATTTCTTTCTCTAGGAGTTGCATTGTTATGGAAAATTTTATGAATAATAGAAATTTATTTTCTCCTAGTAGGGCAAGTCCAAAGTCATGGTGTCAGCAGGTGTGTGGTTTCAAGCAAGTACTCCCAGTTTTCAAAATGGGGCTTTACTATACTCTCCTGCTGAGCAGAGGAGCAGTACCCTTCCCTGACAGAAGGCAAGAGGGAAAGAGCCCAGAACGTTCATCACAAAGGCAGAACCGGCATGGTAGAATTGCCTCTTAAAGGATCTACTTGTTGCTACCATCACAGCCATGTGATTTCCACACAAAGCTTTGGAGATGACTGTCTCAGGGAGGGTTTCTATTGCTGTAATAAAACAGCATGACTAAAAGCAACTTGGGGAGGAACGTGTTAATTTTATCTTCCAGACTATATAGCCCATCACTGAGGGAAGTCAGAGCAGGAACCCAAGGCAAGAACCTGGAGGCAGGAAGTGAAGCAGAGGCCGTGGAGGAATACTGCTTACTGGCTTGTTCTCCATGCTCATGTTCACCTGCCTTTCTTATACCTCTCAGAACCATCTATCCAGGGGTGGCACTGCTCGTAGTGGGCTTGGTCCTCCCACATCAATCATTAGCCAAGAGAATGTCCTTCAGGCTTGCCTACAGGACAATGTGACTGGGCTGTTTTCTCAATTGAGGCTCTTCTTCCCAGATAACTCTAGCTGGTATAATTCTGCAGAACACCAGACCATTGGTTTTCTTTTCTTTAAAAAAATTAGATTTATTTATTTTATGTGTATAAGCATTTTACCTGTATATATGTTTGTATACCATGCACATGCCTGGTGCTCAGAGAGATCAGAAGACAGTGTTGGATCCCAAGGGATTGGATGGTTGTGAACTACCATGTGGATGCTGGGAACCAAACCCTGGCCCTCTTCAAAAGCAACAAATGCTCTTAATCACAGAACCATCTCTTTACCTCCAGACCCAAAGTAGGAATCCTAGACCAGCCACACTAGCATCACTGTGGGCATAGGAATACAGATTGTTGGCCCAGTCTTCCACAGTCTCAAGCCCATGAGAGTCCTGTCATCTGGGCTGCAGTAAGTCCTGCAAAGGGTTCTAACGGTACTCAAGTTTGAGAATCAGTGCTTCTACATTGATAGGGAAGGGGTGACTAGTGAGGATCTACCAGACTTTACTGATGCCTGTTAGATAGAACATTTGAATCTCCTGTCTCCCTTCCTCGCATCACTGGAGGCCCCAGAGCAAACCTTACAATCTATGTCTTTGGTGTCTATCTGTAACATGTTTGAATCACTCAAATAAAACTGTCTTTATGGAACAAAGATGCTTCATAGTAATACTGTTGGTTAATATATGATCAGATTATTGAGATATTTTGCTTTGGAAAAATGCTGCCTAAAAGGGAAAAATAGAACTGTAGATGTAGCTCAGTTGGCAGAGCACTTGTTTAGCACATGAAGACCTGGGTTGGGCTCCCATTGCCACATAAACTGAAAGTGATGACACTAATTCTGGAATGTAGGAGGCAGAGGCAGGAGGATTGGAAGTTGAGAACCATCCTCTTCTACATAGTGAGTTTGAGACCATTCTGGGTTACCTGAGACCCTGTCTCAAACAAGGAGGGAGGGGACTGATAACTCTCCAGTTTAGATATCTAATGAACACTTTAAACCAAATGGTGATGGTTCAAATTGGCAATTGGGGCAAACCAACAGACATGCTGTGACATCCATGATGATGTCTGGGTAGGAACACAGTTCATGTTTGTGCCATTGCTGGTTAAATGCACAACCAACTCAATTATTTAAGAAACATCAGGGAAATTTAAACTGTAGGTGCCCTACAAAATTAGTAAGCAATACTCACTAAAGACATCAAAATCAAGCCATGCATGCTAGCACACTGCTTGTAATCCCATCACTAGGGAGGCTGAGGCAGGAGGATTGTTACTTTGAGGCCAGCATGGGCTGCAGAGCAAGATCCTACTGTAAAACAAACACATGAACAGACAACCCAAACCATTAACATCAAGGAAGAATCATGGTGCTGTTTTAGCCCAGACAAACAAGAGCTGACAAATGAATAGCATGTGGTCCTGGGTTGGACACTAGATGAAGTAAGACCTATGAAGTTATCCTTAGGGCAACTGAAAGCAGTTAAACATAGCCTGTGGATTTGATAGTGTTATTGTTTAATGTGAACTTTTCCGACTTTGATTATTGTACTTTGGTTATGTAAGAGAATGCTCGTGCTCTTAAGAAAAACCAACTGAAATATTTAGAGAGTAAGTGAGCCAGGACATTTGCAGCTTACTTTCAAGTGGCTTAAACGGAAAGGGGAGTGAGAGCGAATGATGATGGAACAAATATTAACAATCGATTACCTAGGAGAAGGGCATGTGGAGTCTCAGGTTACTGGTACATCTTTTTCTTCCTATGGAAGCCCACTCAGAATCATGCCTAGATTTGTGGAATGAATATTCAAGCTATGGACATTGTTTCCTAGCAATGAAACTGGGAGTGACATTGTTTTTTTCTTTAAAACCTGTTTCTCTGAAATACTTTATGGTGAACAAGATCTATCCTTGATATCAGAGATGCCTTAAGGAAAATCTGATTCGTCCTATATATGTAGAAAGGTTTAGATTCCCTTACACTGTCCCACACTGTCCTCATTTCATATCTACAATGGCCACTGTACTCACAGAAATCAGGGGTTCTGGACTTCTGTCATTGTCTCTTCTTTCTACTGGTGGAAAGATGCTCTGTTTTGTTACTGTTAGATAGAAACAGAAACACACAAGAACCATCCAAACCATCCTAGAGCAATATATATCTTTCCCCTAGAATCCACAGGTGACTGATTCCAAGATCTGGCCTGTATTTGACACC
The DNA here is from genome assembly GCA_902168325.1 of Peromyscus nudipes. Classification (NCBI taxonomy): domain Eukaryota; kingdom Metazoa; phylum Chordata; class Mammalia; order Rodentia; family Cricetidae; genus Peromyscus; species Peromyscus nudipes. Next base: position 25,516 of record CABHPH010123808.1, read on the forward strand.
CAGGGACACTCCCACCAAAGCTCGTGCAGTGTTTCCATGTGACGTCCTACCCTCATCCTCCTGCACACACCGAGGAGCCAGGCGTTGGGGTACACTCCTGCAATTCCAGCACTTGGGGAATCTCAAGTTCGAAAAACAGCCTGGGTTATGTAGTGAGATGAGAGTATCTTAAAACAAAAACAAAACTCCAGATTGCTTACAACACTATAAATAGTTGTAATATTATTTTATTTATTTGATAAGGAAAAGGTCAAAGTCTGTTCATGTTCCCTATAGAGGTATTTTTCCTAAATATTTTCCATCTGAGGATATAGATGGAAACCTGAGGATTCCAAATCTGTGACTACAAAGGGTCAACTGTTCTCAGAGGAAGGGAGAGGATTTAATGCATTTAATGCATTGTACTCAACTCTCCAGGAGCCTGCTGGCTGCTATTGTCCCTTGCATACTATGGGGTGTTCTGTTTTTCACAGACTCCAGTATATCCATAGTGTCTATTTCACAACTAGAACTAGCCTGTTTCTTACAGAGCAACACCATTCAAAGCATCCGTGTTTTCCTTTTGTGCCATGGGTGAGGCTGTGGGGATGCTGGAGAGGCACCAAATTCCCTTCCTGTCTGCTTCCTGTCTTGTTAAGGGTGTCCACTGCACCATGGAGATAGCTATCTTTTCTTAGTGTTTCAGCATTGTTACTGTGTGTAGACCTGGACAATACTTTGAAGATGCCAAGTGCTTAAGATAACGGCTGTTATTCCAAGGATCTTC
>CABHPH010123809.1:0-26707 GCA_902168325.1 Peromyscus nudipes
ACGTTTAATTAGGTTTGCCTAAATGAACATGGATGTGGAGTTTACTTACTTAAAGCATGGGGCAACAGAAAAACGACTCCTCCCTTCCACCAGGAGGGCCACATAAGTCCCTTCCTCACCCATGATCAAATGTTGCCACACTCAATCTTGTGCGAAGTTTTGCAGCTGCTGTGAATTCCTGACTACAATGGGCATTAACATCACAGCCCTAGTGCCCATATTCCAGCTCTCGAATTCTTTGTAGTATTTTATTTTTGTGTGTAACAGCACTCTAACCAGAGTCTATTTCTCCTCCTTACCCAGAAGGATATTGCAACAAAGTCCAAGCCCACTGTCTAGACTGGCTAGGATCTTCTTCACCTTCTGAACAGACATTTACTGCTCATACTTTGATTCCTAGTGTAGCAGTCTCTTCCTGTGGGAAATCTTCCTGGGCATAATGCAAAAAGATACTCTGTGGAACCCCAGGACTCTGCTTTGGTATAGCATCCATCTAAGTTCATAATGGTCATTTTATCTGTCTTCTCCATCAGATTTAAGCTAAATAAAAACAGTTGATTAGTCAGCTTTATTTGAAAATCGTAGTACAATGTATGCCAGACAGTAGTCATTCAGTATGTCTTTGTTTGTCTTGAATGACAGAATATGAAAATGTACAAACCTTTGTGTACAGAAAGTGCTCATGCATTTCGTTTCTACCCACTCTTTTCCTGATGTAGATTCTGGAAGACTGTTGGAAATCCAGGATGCAGTTCATTCATATAAAACGATAATAGGACGTAACCAAAGTCACTCAGAGTTACTTATAGAAAAAAGTAATAAAATAAAAAACCAAACTAGTGAAGTGCTAAAGAAGCCACAAGAAACAGAAAAGAGGATATCACAGCTCAGGTGTAAAAATGAAGAACAACTAGAACTCATTGATGTGGGGTATGAGTATTTACATTAAAGTTAAGTGTGAACAGTTAGGGCAGACTACAGATTTTTAGGGAAAATTTTAAGTGCTACATTACCTTATGGACATCTTTCATTTTATCATTTTAAGAAACATCTATTAATTTCATAAGCCCATTTGTTGGTTGAATGATCTCAGGGTTAGTATTTAATTTTAGAATTATATTGGAATATAGAATTGTGTCCTTTGCAAATGGGTATTTTGATATCTTCCTTTCCTGTTTTCAACCGTTTAAATTATTTCTCTTGTCTTACCTTTCTAGCTAAATCTGTGTGTGTGTGTGTACATGTGTGTGTGTGTGTGTAGTATATATATATATATATATATACATATATATATAATTTTAATTTGTATAGCACATAATGCCTTTGAAGAAGCAATTAGGTTGTTCTTCCATGCTGTTTTTCTCTTAAGCAGCAATGAGAAGCTTCATTTTTCTATTAATTCTAAAAGCTCATTATTAGTATTCAAGAAAGACCATATTTTAGCAGCAGCAAAAAAAGTATATGTAATTTTCAACTTTTCACTTTATTGAATAATTTAAAATATACTTTTCTATAGACACAGAATTGCTAGTGACAGGGACTGGTCAATTCCCTGAATAGTCCTTAATTATACTCTTTCTAGTCTATATGTCCTTTGGAGAGACTGAATTCTGAAAATAGAGATAACATTGTAAAGGAAAATATCTGACAATATGAAATACTATACAATAATAAACTTACTTTTCACCAAAATGAATTTTAATGCCAGCCTGTTCAATTTACAGATTGGCTGGAAAACAAGAAGCACAGCAAAGAAATGCTCATTATCTCTATGAAAAAATTAAGAAACAATTAACTGAAAAAGAAGAGCAATATAAAAAAGAAAAACAACAATTTGAAACGCGCCTTGGAGTACAAGATATGGAACTGAGGCATCTCAGAAATGATATGAATAAGGTAAATTTACTGGTGAAAACTCACACTTCAAAACTTTTTTCAATAATATATCTTTACTTGTTTAATACAGGGAATCCTGTTTGCTTAAGGATAAGAACACGATCAGGGAAACAGAGAGCTGGGAATTTTCAGCAATGTACAAACATTGTAAGTCTGTGCCTGCATGAATTTGGGGCGTCTACTGCACCATTAAGCCAGACCCTCTCATATGGGCTCTGCTCTACACACCAGCCACTCTGAGCAGAACATTGACGTGTGCCATGAAAGTGTACTGTATTGGTTTAACTTTATGTCTCCCGGAAATTAAATTCAGAGATTTTCATTTATAAATTACTTATTGGAAATCTTGGCCCTCAAGTTATGATTAATATATGTTTTCCAAGTGAAGGAACAGCAAGTCAGTTGGGTTTAATCCACATAAATGTTACTTTAAGTATTTTTATTCAAATATGTCCTATCTAGATTTTAAAAGTTTTCTGAAAAAAAAAAAGTTGTCACCAAGCATGTTTGCCTACACCAAAAAACTGTGAGAACTTTGTTTTGTTTTTATTATGTTTCCCCTAACCTTTGCTAATTTCATGTGTATGCAATGTATTTTGATATCTATCCTCACTCCTCTTTCCAACTCTCCCTAAACATATGTTCCTCCAAACATCATATGCTTTTAGAGTTAAAGATTTATTCTATTTCTGCGTGTGTGTGTGTCTATGTGTACATGTGTGTGTTTGTGTGTGTGTGTGTGTGTGTGTGTGTGTGTGTGTATTCACATTTGCATGTGGGTGACTTCAGAACTCAGAAAGGATGTCAGATCCCTTGGAACTTAGTTACAGAGTGTTTTAAGCCACCTGACTTGGGTTCTGGGAAGCAAACTCAGGTCCTCTAGAAGAAAGGCAAGTGCGCCATCTCTCTACTCCCCATGTCTTTATTATTATTATTATTATTATTATTATTATTATTATTATTACTACTACACTTAATCCAATTGCTGCTGCTCACATGTGCAAGGGAGTGAGGCTATTCACTGAAGCGTGAGCAATCTACTACCGAGTGCTACTGAAAGATAGTGAGCTGTACGTTATTGTGAGTGAAAGAGGAATTTTGGCTAATGGAACTGCTGGGTGTTTGATGAAGTTCTGCGATTAACACAAGGTCACACACTCTCATTCCCGTCCCTCTCAATGGTGTGAAACATGATACAGTGCAGCCGTGTGTAAGACCTCTTCCCTTCTCACGTATTCTGCCGAAAATACCAAATTCTGTTAGAATATCTAATGTAACCATGATTCTAAAGCTAATAGCAAAGGTGGGCAGTTTCTGATGTGTCCACAGCCCTCTAAATTTTTTACATAGTTTCCTAGTTCAATCTTCACTGGAGTCCATTGAGTTAGATATTACTATTTTTAGTTTATAGATAAAGAAATTGAGGTATATCAAATTAACTTCCTCTAAATACAAGGCCAGTAATTGCAGACCTACACACTCAGGCATTTCATCTGTGCAGACTCTGCCTCTTACATGCTTCCATGAAGCATTAGTTACCCAGTGGGAGACTGATGTATTTCACTGGTCTAGCTTTGCCAATCATATGCATGAAATTTTCAAATTACAGTTAATGAAGAAGTGTTTTGAATATAAAAATAGAAATGCTTACCATAACAACATCTTCTGATTTTCCCCATGATGCCAACTTTGTCAATATGGATTACTGAAAATTATCTCAAATGCTGACTGTGATACTATATAGCTTGACTGCAGAACTTGGGAAGTGGACACCAGAAGAATCATGAGTTTATTGTCTGCTTGGAGTACATAGACACTATCTCAAAGGAAAAAAAAAAAAGATTTCAAATTAGGATAGTGTGTTTCAGTCTAAGACCACGGTTAACAAGCTTTCACTTAAAAGACTGGTTTTGTGAGCCATGAGGTTCCTGTTGAAACAATTCACTCCACTCTGAGGAAGAGCATAAAGGGAGGGTCTTCCTGTAGAAATTTAGCATACGGACAGTTGATGAGCAGATTTGTGCCTGAGTAGTCGCATGTCCTGTCTTTTCTCTTTCTGTTAGTTGCAAGAAGCACGGAATCAAGAGGCCGAGGCTGAAGACAGTGATGGGATGAAGAAGGGACACCTGCAAAGGTATCGTTTAAAGCAGCACATAAAAATGTTTTAATACGCACACGCCATGCAATAGTGGAAATGCAACCCATATGATACGTGTATCAGCTTAGAGTCTCTTCTCCCATGCACTATTTGCAGTATGTATTTAGGGTTTTGGAAGAGACTCAGAGTCAGAGGATGTGAAATGCATAAGCTTAACATCCTGAGGTTCAATCTCCAACAAAACAAAACAAAAAGAACTTAGGACTAATTGTTCATGCCACATCTCCATTCTTTACATTAACTATGAAACCCAGATAGAAATAAGATGCATTTACCAAATCACCTGCCTTTCAAATATTTCATCAGAAATACATATAATCAGATCCAGATTCAAATGCTTCTTACATTTTTGATAATTTTTTAATTAATCTCAGAGTAATTGATAGAAATATACCTTTTAGGGTAGAACAAGAAATTTTCAAGTTAAAAGAAACCATCAAAAAGCAAGCAGAGACATTAGAACAACTTGAGAAAAAACTGTTAAATAAAGATAAAGGTTTGGTAAGAACTGAAAGTCTGGTAAGTTCGCCTTTTATTGATTTCTACTCTGCTGAATTGGAAATTGTCTTTCTCTAGTTGTTGGGTGTAAGAATATTGTAGACAACAGTAGAATTCTGATGGATAAAACTGTTTGTTGTGTTCGTGTGTTCACATTGTTACCACTGGTGCAAGTCCTCATAATTTTAAACTAGTTGACCAAATCCATAGTTAACTATGCTGACAGTAATATGTTAATAGAAAAGACTGCAGTTGTTTTAATCCAAATTTTTAAATATGCAGCATTTCACTATGTTCCTCTAATGATAAGCACTCAGGGTTTTTTGTTTGTTTGTTTGTTTGTTTGTTTGTTTTTTACATTTTGTCCACTCTGACAAAAATAGTGCTGGAAATTGGTGTGCAGACACCTGTTTGAGTAATGTTATATTTTACAAATCTTTCAGTCTTTCAAGAAATTTAACACTTTGTACATTCCTGAATTTATCTTGGAATCTGAACCTGTCAGTGAATTTTTAGAACTAATTATAATAATTTTTGAGACTTAATGATAGTAATCATTATTCATAGTTCTTTCCCAAGAAATGTGTTTTTCCCTTTGGAATCTCAAAAAAGGAATTAAAAACTGTTGAAATGGAGAACAGCCGCTAGGACAAGGGACTGTAATAGAACAGACTCCCTTAGTGTTACAGGTTTGGAAAAAATTTTTTAGTTTACCCTTGTTCATTACCTTTTCAAGGACTTTAGAGTCCAACCTTGGCATGCATTGGTCTATATAAGTCTTGGATGCTAATTTATAAATGTCTAATGAAAGATACGTAACTATCCATATAAAAGCAGAATTCTGCCATTCATACGTTTGTTTACGGAAATGGACAGCACAATACTCCACTGTGAAAACTCCTTCAATCCAGTGGGGTCATTGCATCCATGAGTTGGTTTCCCAACGTGATGATAGCTGTTGGTTCCTGCAGTTCTGTTTAACAGTCTCCTCTCAGTGAAGGTAGGGCCTTTGTTGATTGAACTTCCTTGTGGCTGCAGAAGCACCATTGGTTATCGAGACTCGGAAGTCTTTGAGGCAACTTGTGGGATATGTAAAGCATTATGGTTTGGCATGCCGCTCTTCCCATATGATCAAGTGTAAGACGAAGAAAGGAGAGTTCTCTGCAAGTCCCTCAGACTTGTGGTTTAATCTTGACATCATTTCATCATTTCTTTCATCAAAATCATTTCAACATCCTTTTATATTTTCTTACCAAGGGAAGGAAAATATGGAATTATATGTTAATTAACAAATATTCAAATCTCCTTCAGACTAAAGCAACTGAAATCAGATGTGCACACACACACACACACACACACTAATGAATCAATATTTTGTAATTTTGGTCAGATACAGTAAACAAGGAAAAATTTTACAGCCTACCATTTCTTCACACATTTAAACTTTCAGGAAAATTATTGACTAGAACTACAGAAATGTAATGCACTGCAATTTATATTACAGTTATTTAAATGTACAACTTCTCAACCCTTTTAATTTTTTTCCAGATAAAAGCAGGTCAAGAATTTTTTACTAATTTCAGAGAAATTTATACTACTTCAGTAATGAACCAGCTGGAACTCAGAATCCAAAGTCTAGAAAGCAAGATCTCTGAAATGAAGATTCAAACACGTGATGATGTAATAGCGCTGGAAAACTATAACAAACTTCATCAATCACATAAACTGAGACAGTGAGTCAAGACAAAGAATCATGTAGAATAGTAATTTAGCTCTGCAATCATCTGTCACGAAAGTGTATTTTAACAGAATGACATTATATATATAAAGACTAACTAGAAAATACAGTCCTGGAAAACAACGATGACAAATGAACTGAGTTGTAGGAAGCTAATCAGGATGACATTTCCCCTTTATATTCTGGTGTGTTCTCTCTTAGTATGCTCATATTTATCCTGGTTTCTTAGATTTTTTTTCAATAAATTTGTTGATGCTTTTTAATTAATATACTTATATTGCTAAAAATTTGCTTGTCCACACCCCCAGAGATATAAATGTTGAATGAACACTCGAGTGTTTTCTAGAATGTTGTAGCATAAACTCTCAGTGCCAAGGACAGCTGGTACTGCCCCTTCTGGATATTGTTTACCACTAGGCAACTGACCTTGGCTCTGACCCTAAGCATTCCCACTAGAGAAAACCTAGACACAAACAGTTCTTTTGAACACTTACACTCTTCATAAAGGCACACTCACAGCATAGGAAAATATTAACATGGCATGAAATATTTCACACATAATTCCTTCTTCAATGTGTGGTGCTGTGTGGGAGACAGATCAGCCAAGTTCTATGTCTGACCAGTTGGTTAGGGGAAAAATGAGAGACTACTTCCCTCCCATTCTTCACAGGACCGAAGCCCAGCTGAAGGAGGTCACTGCCCAGTTCCTCATGCTGATTCAGCACAACATGTCATTACTAAACATGCTAAGCTCCATACTTGCCTCGGAATGTTGCTGTGTCACAAGTTTTCAGAGCAGTTTGGGAAGTCTCTTTACCCAAGAGAACATGGTGACTCCCACTTCAGGCCCACAATCTTCAAAGCACCACATAACAGCCAACCTGGGTGTGGTTAGTATTACTATCATTTTTATCCTCTGAGTAATATGATTTTTCGATGTGCAAACTACTGAATGATTTAGTTTTTTTAAATACTTTTAAATTTTCATTCCTGTTTATTTAGTATTCTGGGGGGATGAACAGCGGGCAGGTTGAGGCCAGAGGACAACTTGGGTATGTTCATTGTCTCTTCCAAATATGTGTTCCCTAATGCTTAGAACTGAGTTCGTCAGGCTTGGTCAAAGACACTTTGACCTGCAGAACCCTAACCCTGGTCCTGTTCAGCATCTCTTGGGTATTGGTTGATAGAAAATGCAAACCCCTGTGTGAATTCGTGATGTTAGTAATGGTGTTTTCATTTAGAGTCAGTTACACCTAAAACACATAATCAGAAGCAGGCATTTCCTGAAAGTGAAATGTTTCTGGGGCATCCTCAGATGCAGGCACAACCAGAAACCAAATGCAACCACAACCAGAAAAACAATTATTCACAGGCATAAGTTAAAAAAAAGCTGTGTTTTGTTATATAAATTTCAGCCATATAAAAGGGTGAAAATGTCAATCAATTTGAGTTGCTTTAGAAAAAGTCCTGTTTTCTTTCACTTGTATGTCTGTCAGCATGCTATTACAACATCTAGAGAATCTGCCTAGCTTGGTGAACCTGTGAGAAACAACAGGTCCCAGAAAGAAAAAGTTCTGTATTTTTAAAAACTAACTTCCTACCTTTTCAAAGTCTGCAGATGACAATGAAGATTTCAATAAAGAACTCATCAAGTTAGTTCTGTGTCCACAGCCTGAGCTGGATCACACAAAGAAGAAACGCATGGAACTAGTTAAAGAGAAAACTCTGTAAGATTTTAGTATTTCATATCTGTTTCAGCATTCACTCTTTGTTTTTGCTATACTTGTACAAAAATCAAAGTAGGAATTCATCTTATATTTGCATTTTCTTACCTAAATTATAGCAGTTAAAACTTACCTCAGAAATGCTAAACAAAATTGTCCCTTATATCATACAGAGTGTGCCAAAAAGATTTTCCATAGACCACACTCACAGACATATTCACACTCACCACAGGTAGGCTCACACACATAGATGCCCCTTTGCCCTCAGGATTAGGAATCCACATCAGCACAATAACATGCTGTTTCCTGAGACTGTAGGAAATGGTATAACTCTCCACTGGTTCAGCAGTTTGCTTTTTACCAATCTGTAATTAGGCTCTGGGATTTGGTGGGCACTCTACATAAAAAGCAATCGAGAATGTCCAACTTTTTTCCAAACTTAGATTTCTTCTCAGCAAGTAAGTAGATGAGCAGACATAGAGTTTTTGCTGTGCCCCTGAGTCCATTTACAATTAGACACAGGACAGCACTGTAAGGGCCACATCATGCCCCGCTCCATCTCTGTGGATGTTTCCTGTACTCTGACAACATTTGAAAACTAGAAAATAGGCTTAGGGAAAAAAGAGAGGAGAACATTCTTTGCCCAGAAGAAAACAATGATGATAGGCATGGAATGGTTTTCACATACATACCATCTTACCCATCCCTTGGCATTGGGAAGGGATTGATTGAGAACACCTGGCAGAAACCCAAATCATTGCTTTTTGTCATGTTTCTAATCAAATGCCTGATAAAAGCAACTTAAAGGAGGAAGATTTTTATTCTCCAACATAATCTGAAAAAATAGTGCCCATCTTGGCAAACAAGGCATGGTGGAGGGTAGTGTCTGCCATGGCAGCATTAGCTTGCTTGCCCACTTTGTTCACATCCCCATAGACCAGGAACCAGAAAGACCCAGAAGTGGCATGAGGGTATGACCCTCTAGCACTTCCCCCATGGGCTTACATGTCAAGCCAGGTCCCATGTTCTCAGGAACCACAGTCTCTCCGGTCAGCAGCACTAGATACAGACCAAGCCTTCACTCTCATGAGTCTGCAGGCATATTATATGTATATTCAAGTCACTTATACAAAATGACATGCTATTTATATATACATAACATAGTCATGCCTCCCAATAATTTTGTCATCTGTAGGTTATTTTTTTCCTTACAAAGTTTCATTTTTAAAAATATTCTTTGTTTTTTCCCTTTTATTGAAAATAGATTCTTGTAGCATGAATCTTAAAAGATCTTATTAATAAAACACACCCAGAGCCAGGTATTAGGGTAAACGCTGAAAGATCAGAGAAACAGAACCAGCCACAGCTAACCTCACCTCGCCAGTTTCTCAGCTGATCTCATTTCCTCAAACTGGAAGCCTCTGTGTCCTCATCTGAATGGATCTCAGCTGAACTGCTGCTCAGAAGCCTAAAAGTTTAACCAACTTCTAGTTCCTGGTCCTCACGCCTTATATACATATCTGCTCCCTGCCATCACTTCCTGGGATTAAAGGCATGTGTCACCATGCCTGGCTGTTTCCAGTGTGGTTTGAACTCATAGAGATCCAGATGGATCTGATCTCTGCCTCTGGAATGCTAGGATTAAAGGCATGTGCTACCACTACCTAACCTCTATGTTTAATATTATGGCTGTTCTGTTCTCTGACCCCCAGATAATTTTATCGGGGTGCACAATATATCAACCACAGATTCTTTTCTTATACAATATATCCTGATTACAGATTCCCCTCCCTCTACCCCTCCCAGTTTCTCCCCGCCTCTCTTGCCATCTGGATCCACTCCCTTTCTGTCTCTCATTAGAAAAGAACAGGCTTCTAAGAGATAACAAGCAAACATAACAAAATAAAATAGAGTAAGGTAAAATAAAAACCATTACATCAAAGTTGGATAAAGCAAACGAACAGATTGAAAAGAGCCCAAGAACAGGCACAAGAATCAGAGACCCACTCATTCACACACTCAGGGGTTCCTGCTGTGGGATGGTCTGTATGTCAAACATGTTGCTTATTGGTCAATGAACAAAACACTGATTGGCCAGTGGTCAGGCAGGAAGAAGTATAGGCGGGACAAGGAGGAGAGTATTCTGGGAAGTGGAAGGCTGAGGAGACACTGCCAGCCGCCACCATGACAAACAGCATGTGAAGACGCCTGTAAGCCACAAGCCATGTGGCAAGGTATAGATTTATAGAAATGGATTAATTTAAGATATAAGGACAGTTAGCAAGAAGCCTGCCACGGCCATACATTTTGTAAGCAATATAAGTCTCTGTGTTTACTTGGTTGGGTCTGAGCGGCTGTGGGCCCGGCAGGAAAGCTCTAGCTACAGGTTCCATAAAAATAATAAACTGAAGACTATAATATATACTTAGAGGACCTGCTGCAGACCCATGTAGGCCCTGTGCATCCTGCTTCATTCTCTGTGAGTTCATATGAACTTTGCTCAGTTGATTTAGAGGGACTTGTTCACCTGGTATCCTCCATCCCCTCTGGCCCTTACACTTTTTCTACCTCCTCCTCCTTCTCCACAGGGTTCCCTAAGCTCTGAGAAGAGGAATCTGATGGAGACATCCCGTTTAGAGCTGTGTGTTCCAAGGTCCCTCTCTGTGTGTGATGTCTGGCTGTGGGTCTCTGCATTTGTTTCCATCTGTTGCAGGAGTAAATTCCTCTGATGATGGCTGTATAAGGCACTGATCTAAGAGTATAGCAGACTATCATTAGGCATCATTTTATCACTTTTTATAAAAGGCCAGTAGTATTTGGTTTACCCTAGTTCTCTGGGCTATCTAGTCTCTGGGTCTTGGTCACCCAAGTAGTGTCAGATATGCATTCCATCTTGTAGAGTAGTCCATCTGTCAAGATATTGGTTGGTTACTCCCATAGGATTTGGGCCACCATTGTTCTAGCATGTTTTGCAGGCAGGACAGCATTGCAGATCAAAAATTTGGTGACTGGGTTGGTGTTTAAGTTTTTCTTTAGTAGCCTGGAAAGTACCTTCCCATTCAAAAGGCACTAGAACGTAGGGGTGAAGTTCTATATAGGTACCAGGTCGAACTCTCCATGTTCATTGAGTTGTGTGGGTGTTTTCTTCAGCAATGAGGTTTTGCTGTCAGTTTGTGGAGTGCAACCTGTTTTAATACCATTTATAATTCAAGTTGAAAGCAGAAATCATTGTACTAAATTCAGTCACTACAGAGTGGAAATAAGATCTGTCTCAGTACATATTCAGTATTTTCCAATAGTTCCTTTGAGACCTCTTGGATTTCTTGGTTATAAACCCATAAATAGGGAAGTCTGACAGTGTACACACAGAGAAAGAGAGAGAGAGAATGTGTGTGTTTTATACATATATATGTGTATATATATATTCAATTTTTATTCGTGTGTGTGTGTGTGTGTGTGTGTGTATGTGTGTGTGTGTGTGTGTGTGTGTGTGTGTGTGTGTGAAGGTCGAAGAACCATGCCATGATGTCAGTTCTCATCTTCTCCCTTTGGTGGATTCTGGGGACTGAATTTAGGTTATGAGACTTACACAGAGTACTATATTTTCTCATTCATCATTCGGGTTCAATGTGAACTATTTATATGCTGTGTGTATCTTAATAATTTCCTTCATATTATTTACTTGAGGTTGTAATTTGTAAATGCTTTCCAATAAAGTTAGTTTGAAACAAATGAGACTCATAATGTACATACTTTGCAAATGTTTACTTCTTAGAAGCTACCACTAACTCAGTCTTTACATTCTTGTAGAAGCAAAAAATGTTTCAAATGGACAAAAACCTCAGCTGAGCGTGAAAATGGAGAGCAGAGTTTCTCTGATGTTTCGAACACCAGGCAATTTGAAAAGGATAGTCCAGTTGATTTACCAAGACATGAGGTACTTTTCCAGGAGTTAGGGGACCCAAAAAAGTCAGTTTGGTAAATAAACCTCTCAATACTTTAACAGTAAGTGAAAAGTTTTAAAAATGCTACCAGCTTGATATCAATGAAAAAGTTGTCAGTTTTCCATTCAAAGAAGAAGCAATTGATTCTCTCTTGTCTCAAAGCATAGGTGATGTCTAAAAACTAAGCAACAGGCATTGTATGACTGCCTCCATACCACAAGGATGCTACCACAGGGGATGGTTCAGCTGAGCAATAACGATGATATGGAAAATGAAATTCAGTCATGTGTAGAATTCCAATGTCTGTTATTTTGCCAGTGCCAGATAAAATTCAGTGATTATTCTTTCTAGTCACATTCTGCACTGACAATACTCTTCTATAATAGTTAAAAAAAAATCCTCAGCCCTAAATGGAACATAGACACTGCACTCCTTCCTCCAAAGGCTCAGGGATTATTCCAGAGACCACACAGAAAGAGTGTGAGTTTGGAAGTGGTAGATAACTGACTGCAGGTTCCACCATCTGTCAACTACATCTGAAACTGTACTTATCCTTATTTTCATTATTCTGTACTTCCTAATTTTCTTTTAAAAAATTAAACACATTTACAGAGTCGTAAGAATTTGAATTGAAAGGACATGATATAATCTTCTTACTCAATAGTATGACCTTCTCTAAAGGAGACTAAATTCTCTGAAGTTCTACACTGGCTCATTTCAGATTTATCATCTGACAATTTATTTCTCAGTTATCCAAAATTTAGTGAGTTAAACAACATTATTATATTCCAAAATCTACAGATGGGGAAAATCTTGATAAGGACGGGTCATCTCTTCTCCTGTGACATTCAGTTGGGACAGACTGAAAGGGTAGGGGGCTGGAGTCCTATGGAATGTTCCCTGATGTGTCGGCTTGCTTTGGATATTGGTACTCGGTGCTGGCAGGCTCTTCCTTTTCAGTAGGGTGGTGGAACACTCCTGTGGGAACACCTGGGCTTTCCTTGTAGACTAATGTCCTCACAACATGGTGATGAGATTGAAACAAAGCACTTTCTAAACTGTCATAGGAAGTCACGGGCATGAATTTATCACAGTCTGTTCATTAGGAGCACGTTTAAGATTTTCCTATATTCGATCATTTGTGAAATGAATATTAAAGAGGAACAGGTTCTCAAATTATTATATTATGTCCTAAAAAGTTATATAATCCAACTACTCATTTTCACACAACTCCTATCAAGTAATCCTTATTATGGATGAAGCCAACTTTAATTTACAAATTTAAAACCATTCCTGTTCACTGTGAGGGCTGTGTGGAAGACAGAGAGGACAGGTCACAGTATGGCGACTTGGTTGGCATGGAAGGTGCTCACTCTCTAAGGAAATGATTCAGTTCCTTTGATCCCAGCTGTTATCAGTTCCTCCCAGAGGGGATTCTTCTCAATCACTCCTCTGCCTGTTCTCTTGGAGCTGCTGTGTAACAGACGGTTCCCTTTCCGATGGTTCTTGCATCATTTTTCTCCATTGACCTTTACGACCTTCATGTCAGCCTCTCTGAAGCACTTATGATTTTATATTCTAGGTCCAGAGAATAACATACTCTGAAAATGATTTTTAATTTCAATTATTCTCTCTTCATATTTTTAAACCATTGTGTTATTTTTTCAAAAATATCTAACTCCATGGCAATAACATAAGAGTGATTCAGAGATCAGCTTGTAGGTCAGTAACAAAGCACTTACCACCAATGACTCAGAATTCAACACCACACACAGACACAAATATGCACAAATAAGCCTACATCTGCTTTAGTTATGTTTTTAGTTCAGATCAAATGTAGACAATATTGTTGATAAATACTTTAAGGCTATCTTTTTCACACATTCGGACATTCAAAATCATTGACTTGAAATTATAGGAACCAAACAGACGTTTATTGTTATCACAATTTTAAATCCATATTTTTTAAATATCTTTCAGATAAGAGAAGAAAATCAACAAACTTTTGATGACATAATAGGAAACCATAAAGCTTTATGCATAAGGCCACAGAAATCCACACTTACAAACCTGCAATCAAAACATCCAGAAGAATTAACTCGTCACACTTCATATAAATCTGAACCAAAACAATATGAGGATCCCTATCTAGAAATGGTAAAAATGACAAAGTCATTATCTCGTGAACAACTAAAGTAAGTTAAAAAAATATATATATACATATCATATTTATATAGATGTTATATATAATTATATATTTATATATAAGATTATAGATTGTATTTATATGTATTATATATAAATTATTTAAATACACATATTTATATAATATACATTTTATATGTATAATATACATGGGGAAAAGAAAGCAAATGTCAATAATTTGTATATGAAGAATAATTATCAGTGAAAGACATTCATGAGTTTTTAATGATGTGAAATCAAGCTAGACATTATGGAATATAATGTTTATAAATGAGCTAGTTTTTAAAACATTTGCCCAAAGTGGTTTCTATTATTTTCCAAGTTTGGGTGGCGGGGCGCTTTCCCCCACAGCATCCTTACCCTGTATCTTTTATATAATTATGCAATCTAAAGTTGTAGATCTGAACACCCATGAATTTTTAAATTAATAGTTTAACTCTTGTTTGAGTATGATACTTAAGCTCGGGGGTCAAGTAGGGCTAGTACTACACACCTGGGCCACATGCCAGCACTGTGTAAACTGACTTTCACCTCTGTTCCGCGGTGTTACCACTGCAGCGTTTGGAGAGCTGGTCCTCCTAAGTTTTTCTGTGCTATATAAACTCATGAGGAGAAGGTTAACACGAAGGTGAAGATAAGCAGAATTTAAAAGTAGTTAAAACAGTTCCTTGTTCGTTGGGAGGAATTTGTGGAGACAGATTGGGTGGCCCTGTCCATCATGACACAGGATGAACGGTCTCAGAAGCTGCTTTACTTCCTTTGGGCTCCTGTTACAGTCAAGGAAGTTATCACAGACACCATCTCACACGGACTCTTGGCAGATACCAAAACACCATCAAAAACCTTACATGAGAGCCCATCCAGGAGGCAGCTCCTTAACCTGCTAAGCCACACATCAGTGACAGCCATTTTCCTGCCCCGTGCATTGTCTGATTTTCTTTTTAGTTTGGAACTCAGAAACACAATTATTTCCAGTTCAATTTTAAGTCTTAACTGTACACATTACTTACGGTATTCAGACATTGTTGGGTGGGGAAATTCATTTACTCTTTTGCCGTTTTTAGGGAGTCCTTCACGGGAAAATAAAATTCTCATGTTTTCCCTTGTGATCTTCACAGGTCTAAGGACAGGCGAGATGAGGCCATGAGGAATAACTTTGAGAAAATGAAGCTTTACGGTTCTGCACTGAACATGTACTCAACGAGCCCTGCTCCGGGGTTTGCGGCTGGCCGTCCCCGCAACAGTCGGAAACGCAGCGGAAGCTTCATTCAAGAAGAACCCTTGGTCCCAGGCTCCAGGCCACTGCACTTTGTGGAGAGTCTGGGCAGCTATCTGGGCAGGGTCAGCGGTGCTATACTTTTCGATTATGATTTCAGACGTCTGTTATAATTCTTATTTTTAATTTGGTGATAAATTAATCTCACAATTTTGTGTTAATATGGAAGAAAACCAATTTGATACATTTTTAAATCCTTGGAGCTTTCACTTCCAGCAATAACTTTTTCTTAATTTTGGTCAATAGGTGTATATACTAAAACATACTGAACTTTCTTTAAAAGCTATATCGAAACTAATTTTAGGAACTAGATTTTTTTCCTGTGGTTACAGGCAGACTTTGAAAAGGATTGGCTGAACTCCTAAGTCATCTTGGTTAAACTCTGGTTCATACTAGCCTTAAGATTCCTCCATTCCTCCGGCATCCTCCGTTGTCCGCATCTTCCGACATCTAAACATCACTCTTGGGTGGATGCTTTAAATGTAAAGGAATCTAAGAGGAATATATTTTTTATGAAGGGTCTATACCTACAAAATCAAAGAAGATTAAGAATATACCCTAAATTTATGTTTCAATTGTCTTACGTTGATTTCAAATTTGACTCAATGTGATTATTGCTGCACACTCTTTATTATCATTAAGGTTATTTCCTTAAGACTGATATGATGTTTCAAAGTGCAGTTCATTAAGCTTTTGGACCTTGCTCTCACATGAGGGGTTGGGAGCTAAGATTGCAGCTATACAATGCCTTCCAATTGCGACTTCCTTAAAGATAAGAATTCTATTTCTCCTCTCCGCAATCTCATGTACGATTCCATGCTATCTCCATATCCTTTGGAGCTGTAAAAAGAAAAATTTTCGTCTAAACCCATGGAAAGCTTTTTTAAGATTACAACTTATTTTTTTTTAATTTTTTCCAATTATTCACTGCTGCAAACATTGGAATTGTTATTTTAAGGATTTATTAATTGTTATTTAACATTTATCAGAATTTCTTTGATTAAAGTGTCAGTATTCATCCTTATCCATGTATCAAAGATGATTGCAACCATCACACAGCACGTCACTTGCACCGTATGTAGGAAAACGCAATGCTTGACCCGTTTCCAGATGAATATCTACTACCGGAACAATTTTTGGTCTAGGGTGATTTGTAAAAGCAAAATTTTCATTTGCAGAAAATATAAAAAGTAGTTTTTTACTATGTATATGCCGTTATTAAAACACCCATTCAACCAATAAAATGATCCCTATTTTTCAGGATCTTCTCAAAATCAGAAAGTATCATAGACTCATATTTACTAGGGCCTCAACTCTCTCACCCAGCAGGCATCTTTAAAAATGATAGAAGAGAAAAAAGTTCAAAATTTCCTAATAAAGTTGGCAACCAAATCTATTAGACGGGAAAAAAAATAAACAAATCCCAAGCAGATGGAAATTTTTTTCATTGTTTTGGTACCAGCACCAGGAAATGAAACTTGATGACTGTGTAGGATGACAGCGCCAATTCAGTGTGCAGGACTTATGGCTCATGTCCTGACCGATTCTTAACGCAATAGAAAAGAATTTCAGGATTAGTCAGAAAGCCAGACCAAAATGAGCAACTCACTTGTTAATTGAGCAGAAAGGCTACACACTCAAGAGAGAAGTTCAAAAGTTAGAAGAGGAATGCGCCTGAATGTCTCGGCCATAACCGTGACTGGGACTTCGAGGCTACTGAAGCAGCCCCTAGGTTTCGATATTAGGGAAAGCATACACTGCCAGACTTCTTTTTAATGTGTGGTTTAAATCACTCCCTCACTTTTCACAACTAAGTGAGTAAGTGTGATCAATCTAGCGGGAAGGTATCAAAATTACTGGTAAAACGCTGATTGTTTCTCCTGGAGAAAGTCACGAAGCAACAAAATTCAAGTTTCACTTGTGATTCTAGCTTGTATTTCTCCTACTCTTCAAAGTAAATTTGTTGTCAAAATTTTTGGTCATAATCCAGATAGCATAATATTTTAAATATTTTTCCTGCAGTATAGTTTCATACGCCATTATGACAATAATAGTTTCTTCTTTTGCGTATTTAATGTTTTGAAAATTGATCACAGAGCATGTTAAATTATTAATTTTCTGAAGGCAGAAAACTGAATGTTTCTCTAAAGTAAAATCTATTAAAGTTAAAAAAAAATCAGATTATATTTTCTTTAAGGGAATTCTTTTGCTAAGAATCATAAAGTAATGCATTTGGAATAAAGTAAGAGTTAAGTGGATTAATCTCTATACTGAAATGATGAAGCCACATCCCCGAAATGGTGTGTAAAAATAGGCAAATGTTAATTGTGGTTTTTATTCAATGTGACCTCAGCAACATTCCACATATAATCTACTCCTCTAAGCATAATTACATTTATCTGATCCAACTGAAGTGATGACTTTCAAACTATTCCTCAAGAATAGAAGGTCCCTACAAGGATTATTCAAAGGTCACATTTTTCATTCCCAATTTTATATATTTTTAATTAGCATGCAAAGTATTAGGTCTCAATATGGCATTTTCAAGCATAACTTATTTCTGGTGACAACTCCCCCCACCCTACCACGCTGCCTTTTTTTTTAAGTACCATTCCTTTATTAACATTTCTTGTTTAACAGAAATCTTATAAATATTATTTGAATTTTTGCAGACATGGCAGCAATTGTACAATGATTACTACTAGAGAAGACAAAGAAGATGTATTACCGAGAGGTACAAACGAAGTTTAATCAGTTCTGAAACAGATTATCATAAATAATAAATGGCTTCAGTTTCCTTTGTTCAGCTAATAAATACTACATTAAATATTTTTGTTGCATACATAAAATGAAAGATGTGAAAATGTGAGTTTCTAATTACTCTTCATTTATTATCTTCCTTTCTACTCTTCTTGGTTAATTATTTATTTGTGAGGGAGTGTGCTGCCACAGTGAAGAGGAAGGGAGGGTAAACAGGTCTGCACTTGACCCGCCCCGCCCGCCCCGCACCGCCCCGCACCGCCCCGCCCCGCACCGCCCCGTCCTGTAGTCCTTGCATCCTTAGGAGAGAGGCTACTCTTCTCCACTCTCCAAGAGCACTGTTCCTCTATACTTCTGGGCTCCTGGGCAGGCAAATGAATACTACCGTGAGGGAGGCCCCTTCTCAAGAAGGTGGCCTGCCTGTGACTGGTGATGGAGACAGTGGCACTCCTGGGTTCTGCAAACACCAGGGAACCGCTGGGCAGGGTGGGCAGAGTTGAGAGCCCCAGTGGGAGAGGCAAGGGTTTCCCCAACTTCTGCCAGCCTAGTCCCTTCCCTGTCCAGATACCCAACGTGCAGGACACCAGGCAAGCTGAATGGCTGGCCAGGGCCCCCTGCCCCTATGGCAGGTACTTGAGACTGTGATACTTTGGTGGAGAAATTAGTATGAAATGAGAAGTGTGCCCTCAGCCTTCTTCTGGAGAATTACAACGCTCTGCTAATTTGTGTGACTATCATCCATGGAGTAAAGGCCAGGCATTCTATAATTGAAATACAAAAAGATAGTTACACCCCAACCCAAACCTCATGGAGTAGTGGTTATTCACTGTCGTTTGGAAACAGAGGATCTATGGCCTGAATAAATATATATGACTATAGAAATTGTACCTGGATTACAGATATATTTAATTGAAGAATTTAAGGATTGGGTTAATTGATGTTTTGTATAGCCACATAAAGGAAATTGGAATAAAAAATATAAAACTATTGCTTGAATCTGAATAATGGGCAATATAAAATTAATTACTTTTATTCTGAGTTGCTCCAAGAGTGCTCCTATACCCCAGGGAAAAGCTATTGTCCTTTCAAAGCCAAGAAGGTTGTTTTCTTGCATGGTTGCATGGATGAGCATTCTTTTCCCGCTTTCTCAGCAAATAACAAGCTGTGAACTTGCATTATTAGATTCACACTCTAAATTTTAGTTTTAAAACAGTACAGATCTCTGTGATGACTTTAGATTTGAGAGGTCATAAGAACAATGACATAACAAATATTTATTAAATAGTCTCTTGTGGAAATGAGGGATTAATATTTATGTGGTATGTATTCAGGATATAAATGATAGAGGACTGCAATGTGTATGTTAAGATCTGCTAAAAACAGCGTAAGACAACCAGGAAAATTATGATAAAATAGTTAAACTGTTAAATTAATAGTAGTTGGGAAGCTAGATTTATAAGGCTGACTGTAATTTATCATATTATTAAGGTTAAGACAGATTGTAGTACTCACCCTAGGATTACGGTTCAGTAATGGATTCCTCAGTAAACTGAGTAGGCAGAGTGATAGTGAAGTCAAGCTGTGTACCATCATGAAGACTGTCAACCCCATGTGGCTGCTTCATGAGGTTTGAGCTAAATTTGCTAAAATCCAAAGTGCTTTATGACTAATTAGTGAATATGTAATCAGTGGTCTTAAGTCCATTGTAAATAAATATACCCTGTGATAACTAAGCCTCCTAGAGACAAAGAAAATGATGAGCTGTTGCTTCTGTTAATTTAATAAGATTATAATTTGTATCATTCCAGAACCCCCTAACTTCAGCAAGATGGCTATTAATACCACTGACTCTGCAATAGGAGCATTTATATGTGCCTTAGGCAGTCGTAGATGAAAATCATATATAGTAATTTAACAATCAGTGCTATTATGCCTGTGGATTATAACAAGTTTGATCACAAATTAATTAATGATGTTCATTGATGTATTATTATTTGAAACTTAGGAGTTCCTGAAGTGTTTTCAGTATTGCTGTGGGTAGGGGAGAAATCCAATAAAGTGATACAATAGGAAACACATTCCCGTGTTCAGTCATTCAGATTGGTTGCTTCATCAAGTAATAATCAAGACAGAAATGAGTGACGTTTCGTAAGACATAAAACTGAATTAGCTAAATTACTGAAGAAAAAAAAAGACAGTACCAAGATGTGACGTTTCTCATGAACAGTGTCCTTAGATAGATAATGTTGGCTTGCTGTAAGTCAAATGGAAGAAGTCCTGTGGTTAGTCTTAGAAAAAAAGTAAGAATGAAAAATTGGGGCTATTTTTGTTATATTTCTTAAGGGTAGAGTGGATTGTGAGTCCAATTATTAAGATTTGGGAGATCAAATTTATTCAAATCATAGAGGATTTCGAATACCATGCTAAATCAATATGGAAGTGGCTAACATGAGTTTTAGCATGTGATTCAGGTTTGAAACATAATGTATTCCACGCGAATGAGATACTGTTACAGTCCTACAGCTACATAGCAGGCCATTCAAACTAGAATAATGGGAACTACAAATAATAATGTACGATGGAAAGTGAAGATAACTATGGTTCCTACAATAATATACACAACATTATGTCCTCTAAGTATAGCATGGTAAGGATAAGGAGAGTTCAGTAGGTTAGGGTACATAAAAAGGAATGTATAATATGTTAAGATAATTTGAAGGCATTTTTGGTAACTGAAAATTCACAGTTAAATGAGTAAAATTATGTTTTAAAAACTACCATATTTTTCAATTTATTGTAATCTTTCAAAAATTATTATGGTCCAGCCTTAATAATCTTCTTCCCAGGGGCCCAGAAGAGAAGCTACGAATGGTGTGAATTATTTTTGGGAAAAGAATCTAAGTACACCGAGCTTTTAGTCCATCTACTTTATTCCTCTGGGATAAAATTCTGTCTACACAGCTTCAGTTCTGTTCTCATGCCTAGCTCCCTTCTTGCCTGATTTCTCTCTACATTTATCTGCTGTCCCCTCTCAGTTCTATCTTAATTCTCTCATCTTAGTTCTGCCCCACCATGGTCTTTCTTCTCTCACTCTTACCCATCTCATTCTTCCCCATCTGGCTCTTCCTCATCTTCCATCTCACTCTTCTAGTTCCCCAGTCAAAATCTTCTCTCAGTCTCTGAGGTTTACAGTTATATACCCATGCAATAACAGTGCTCTAGCCAAAGCAAGGTCACCAGGCTTGAATTCTTACAGGGTCATACAGGCAGACAAGAGGTTTCCTTAGGCAGTGACTGTCAGACTTTCTTTTACAACCCAAAAGGGAGTGGTAAAGGAGGAGGTCAACTCAGGGCTAAAATCGGTTAATATATCAGAAAAAGGGAATTTATGTGCTCAAACCACATTCCTAGAGGTGGTTAGGTAAATGTTAGGAGTCTATAATGTTAGTATAAATACCACTAAGGCTGTATAAGAAAGGAGGGTCTGAACTTAATTTGCCTTAATTCAGGAAATCGTTTGGCCTTGGATGCTTGATAGGTATTTCAGATAGAATACACTGTTATGAGTTCTTGGAAGCATACATAGCATACAAGAAAATCATTGCAGGAATCGCCTAACATATATATATATACAAAAGCTAAACTATCACCAAGACTTCTTAAGCCATGGCTTGACCTTCAGAAAAGCTACCTTTCCAAGTAGTAGCTTTTGTGATAGGAGCTGAATTCCATCACATTTTCCTGTGGCTTACAGCAATAATCTTTCAAAACATGAGAATTCAAAATTAGGATTAGTGCTAAAGTCATAATTAGGTTTAGTTTGTGAAGCACAGGAAAAGGGGTGTTGAGAAGCAACTTAATTTCAAAGCTTTTCCAGTTTTTCACTAATTACCATTTTTCCTTTTTTATTTTATTGAGAATTTCATGTATTCATACAACGTGTTTTGATCGAATCTACCCCCACTCCCTCTCATCCAACGCCTCCCATATCCCCAGTACACTTTCCCTCCTAACTTTACACAGACTTTTTAAAAACCCACCGAGTCCACTTAGTATTCCAACATATGCATGGGTATAAGGGTATCCACAGGATCACGGACAGCCCACCAGGGGTTTCTTCCCTGAGGAAAATTAGTACTTTACCTCTCCCAGCAGCAACCATCATTTACTTGTCAATAGCTCCTCAGCCAGGAATGGGACATTGTGGGCCCCTCCCCAACCTGTGTTGAAGTTTGGTTGCTTTTTCTTTATTAAGCATTGTATTTAATATTCATGTATGCATATAACGTGTTTGGATCCAACCCAAACCCCATTCTTTCCCTATTACCGCCTCCGAAAAAAAACTTCTGCACAACTTCATGTGCTCTTTCACTCTTTTTTTAAGTTTAGTCCTACTGAGTCATCCAGTGTTGCCTGAATGTGCATGAGGGTGGGACCATGCTGGAGCATTGGTAGCCATTCAGGGACTACATCCCTAAAGAAAATTCACTCTTCCTAACCCAGTTGCCATAGTGTAGCAGGAATCTTTTTTTTTTAATTTTTATTTTTTTATTTTTTTTTTTATTTATTTTTATTTTTTTTTTTTTTTGGTTTTTCAAGACAGGGTTTCTCTGTGTAGCTTTGCGCCTTTCCTGGAACTCACTTGGTAGACCAGGCTGGCCTCGAACTCACAGAGATCCGCCTGCCTCTGCCTCCTGAGTGCTGGAATTAAAGGCGTGCACCACCACCGCCCGGCCGTGTAACAGGAATCTTAAATGTTCTTATTAATAAAATCAGACCCGGAGCCAAGTATTGGGGTGAACACTGGAAGATCAGAGAGACAGAACAAGCCACAGCTAACCTCACCTGGCCAACTTCTCAGCTGATCTTGTTTCCTCAGACTGGAATCCTCATTCAATGGCTCTCAGCTGAACTGCTGCTCGAAAGTCTGAAGCTTAACCAGCCAAATGCTTCTAGTTTCTGGTCCTCACACCTTATATACCTTTCTGCTTTCATCCGTCACTCACTGGGATTAAAGGCTTGCTTTCTGGGATTAAAGGCATGAGTCACCATGCTTGGCTGTATCCTTGAACACATGGATTTCTGCCTCTGGAATGCTAGGATTAAAGGAGTGTGCTACCACTGCCTATCCTAAGTATCTAGTGGCTTTTCTGTTCTCTGACCCCAGATAAGTTTATTAGGGTACACAATATTTTGGGGAACACAATACCACCACACCATGGAGTACAAATGCTTCCTCAGATAGGGGTGGGACTTCATGAGGCTCACCATCCATGCTGGGATTTTGGCTGGCTTGATCTTTTACAGATCTTGTGAATATAGTCACAGTCATAGAGTTCATGAATGCAATTGCACATTTGTGTCTGTCAAATACTGTTTCACAGTCACCATCCACTACATCTGGCTCTTGCTATCTTTTCTCCTTCTGTTCATGATGATTCCTGAGCCCCAGTGATATTGATGGGTGTGATATAGATGTCCCATTTAGAGCTGAGCACTCCACAGTGCCTTATTCTCTCCATTTTGACCTGTCACTATCTACTACAAGAAGAACCTTCTCTGATAAGGACTGAGAGATTCATTAGTTTAAGGGTTAAAAGGTAACTAGTTAGATAGGCAGTTTATTACTATGCCTATTTAGCAGAATGGCAATAGTAATTTCTTCCATGAAGCTTGGAACCTACCCAACCATGGGTTCTAGCTCAGTTAATAGTACCAGGCATGGGGTCCATATTACGGACTGGACTTTAAATCCAATCAGAAAGTGATTGGTTGCGGCCTTAACACTTTTGCCACTATTGCAACAGTGGGCATAATTTGCCATGCCATTTGATAATGTGACTTGAAAGTCTCACATCTGGATAATACTGATGATGACCTTTCTCCCCCCAGTACTGTGCATAGAACCTTCCAGCACTATGAAAGCCAGCCAATAGAGATAAAGCTTCCAGGTTAGTATGAACCCTATGTTTCCATATCCTGTGAGTCAGGTATGTGGAACAAGGTACTATTAAGTTCTGGAGAGTAACAAAGAGCAATGGCAGTAGTCTGTAATGTTTGGGGGAAGTTCTATGGAAGGCTACCGACTAACAACTTAAAAACAGATAATCCATACCTGACAGTGGGCTTTTTATTTGATGGCCAATTGTGTCTGGTGAGGCCTTTTCCTCATGCCTATGAGAGGATAACTCCATTCAAACCCCTTTTGTATATGTATAAGTATGTGATTTAGGAAGCTCCCACAATAGGACGTTTCCATTTGACATTTCAAACTCTTTAGTATGAGTTATCTCTGTTTGGCCCTGCCTTCCCATCTTTATACGACCTGTTTTCTAATAGCCCTATCTATTCCATTATTTCACTTCCCCTCTTTAGACCACTTGTTTTCTGCCCTTCCTTTAAATCCACCTCCCATGGTATCTCCCTAGTTTCCTGCCTTCTATAGGAACTCCAATTTAAACAGTCACCTCTAAAGAGTCAGAGTTAACACGTCTATATATGAGAGAGAACACAAACACCAAACACGGGCTGGAGAGATGAGTCAGCTGTTAAGAGCACTTACTGCTTCAGTGGAGGACCCAGAACCTACATAGTAGCTCAAAGCCTTTTATAACTTCAGTTCCAGGTCATCCAATACCTATCCTGAGTCTCCTCAGGCTCCTGCATGCACAGGGTATACATATGTGCACCCAGTCACTCAGGCACACATATATACACATAAAGTAAAATAATAAATACTAAGAAAAAAAATCCCTCCAAGAACCAAACCCTTAAACACCTAACACTTGACTCATCACATATTATTGTAAATATAGTTACTTTCTTGATATTTTTTGTGTGTTAGCATTTACTGATATGTATAGAAAATTTGAATTTTTTCTTGACCCTATATATCTTGAAATTTTGCAGGATTTGTTCATTAGTGCTGATAGTTTTCATGAGGATCGTTTGGGAATCTTTAGGGTCGTGTACTATCAAGTACTCTGTAAGTAGAGACACTCTGATTGCTTCTGCTCAGTCTTGGATGCCTTTACTATGGTTCTTGTTTAATATTCTAGATAGAATTTCAAATATCATGTAAATATCAGAGGTAAAAGTAGATGTTTACAGAGATGTGGATTACGCAGAGGGCTTTGGGCTTTAGTGTCATAAAAATGTGCATATAAGTGAAGCAAATAATTAGTATTCTGTCTATTTCATAATCATTTTTCAAAATCTAATGGAATAAATGATAAACACAACAGTGCCAGATAAAGACCCATAGAAGGTAAATGATGTTGCAACATGGAAAGGGAGAAGTGGGGAGCTGAATGTGCTTTGAATAGCCAGAAAGGGACAGGACACTGGCATTGCCTTGCACACTGCATTGTGCACCCATTTATAATTTGATAAATCCACATGGATCATGTTGGATGTATATAATGAGAAAGCTAAGGCTCTGTTTTCATTTCCTTCCTGTTCCCTTCCCCTCTTTTCTTTTCCCTTCCCCTCTTTTCTTCCCTCCTTGGACAAAGAACCAGTTTGAGTTTACTGATCGCATACTCATATCTAACACTGCCCATCATCCAGACCAAGAGAGCTCCATGAGTATTCATTATCACAAATGTGCTGACAGTTTTCCTACATTCTTCCAGGTCCTCCGGAGATCTTCAGGAAGAAGCTTCCAAGAGACAAGCCACTTGAAGAGACTCAACCTATTGTTTAGAAAAAAAATTACCTTTCTCTGAAATATATGTGTGGTATTATTGGGTTCTGTCTTTTTAAATCAATTTCAAGTATGTCAATCTGAACATGTATATTATACAATGCGGGCAAAGTTTCTCTGTGTCTTGGCAGTCACTCCCAAATAACCATACAGAAACTTCTTATTAATTATACATGCTCAGCCAATAGCTCAGGCTTGTTACTAGCTAACTCTTGCAACTTAAACTAACCCATTTACACTAATATACATTCTGCCACGTGGTGTTACCCCTCTTTCATCTTGCACCTCCTGTTTCTTCTCCATATCTGGCTGGCGACTCCTCTGACTCTGCCCTTCTTCTTCCCAGCATCCTTAGTCTGGTTCTCCCACTTAACCTTATCCTGTCCAGCTATTGGCCAGTCAGCTTCTTTATTAAACCAATCCCAGTGGCACATATTTACACGGTGTTAAGGAATAGTTCAGAATACAAGACATACAATTTCCTTTGTGAAGGAATATCAAAGAAAATTTGTTACCTGTTGTTACCTGACTCAAGGTGGCATTCATATTGGGTTCACCAGTTATAAAAGCAGGGTAGTGCCAGGCAGTGGTGGCACACACCTTTAATTTCAACACTTGGGAGGCAGAGGCAGGTGGATCTCTGAGTTTGAGGCCAGCCTGGTCTACAGAGTAAGTTCCAGGACAGCCAGGGCTACACAGAGAAACCCTGTCTCAAAAAACTAGAAGAAGGAGGAGGAGGAGGAGGAGGAGGAGGAGGAGGAGGAGAGGGGGAAGAGGAGGAGAGGGGGAAGAGGAGGAGAGGG
>CABHPH010123810.1:0-40167 GCA_902168325.1 Peromyscus nudipes
GTGCCACCACCGTCTGGCTGTCTGTCTCATTTTTAAGTAATGCAAATACATTTTGAGCTGAGCTTGTTAATAAAAGTGAATGTGGAGATTAATTAAAATAGATGGAGGATGAATAGATGGATGGATAATAGATAAGTAGACAGACAGGCAGCATAGAGAAATTGTTTAGTTAGAACCATGAATTCTAAGGAATTCTGAGAATCTCTATTGCCTTTATTTCTGAGATCATTTTTATTTAATGAGATTTGTCTGTGTAAGGGAGAGGGTGTTTTAATCTCTTTTGGGGGGAGATCCCTGTCTGTAGCCTTGCATCATGACTTGTCAGTGAAGAATACACTGAAGTTCACTAAACATTAGAAAGTTTAGATCAGATGTCTCTGAATTTTACCCCTGCTGCTTGTACCTTTGAGGTGCAATGTCTTTTATTGTAATAGCAAACTAAAAAAGAGAAAAAACACCAATTTGATGGGTAGTTTTCCATAATTTCCTTTCTGGTATTTTTCTATTTACAAATTGTATGCTTAAATCTTTGGTTGGAAGTGATTGAAGTCATTGAAGACTTGTTGCTTGTTAGGAAGCTTTTCTCCAGTTCCTTGATGCTATCGAGCAGATATAGTTATAATACAGTATATACAGTGCGTGAATACATTTAAACTTGGTTCCTATATAATAGTGTCTGCCTTAGCAATATTGGAGAGCTGAACTGGAAATGTGACAAACAAGATTCTTTGTCCTGTAAGTCATATTAAGTGTATGGAGGAAGTACCTTTGGCTCCACTGGCTGATGAGTATGTGACAATTGCAGGTTCCCAACATCGTTAAAGCTCTGCACAAACAGATGAAAGAAAAAAGTGTCAAGACCCGACAGTGTTGTTTTAACATGTTAACTGAACTGGTGAATGTATTACCTGGGGCACTAACACAGCACATTCCTGTACTTGTACCAGGTATGTAGGGGACAGTCTCTTGGGGTACTTCTTAAGCACTTTGTATTTTCGCACTTAAGTAAGCTTGAAGGATTGTTTTGCTTAAAAGGGAAGTTTGTGACAATTTGGACCTAAAACATTTTAATTGTGACCATTTGAGTACATGAAGTTATCCCCCTGTAAGTAAAGGGGAATTAGTATTTTCTATATATAGATTGTAAGGCATCTGCCATTTTAGAGGTTATATACAGATGGAAATTGTAACACTCTTTCAGGGGCTGGTTTTTAATTTTTTGAGAACTGCATAGAAATGATTAGATGCTTTTGTTGGCTTCTCAGGAATCATTTTCTCACTGAATGATAAGTCCAGCTCATCGAATTTGAAGATTGATGCGCTGTCGTGCCTCTACGTCATCCTCTGTAACCACTCTCCTCAAGTGTTCCACCCTCACGTGCAGGCTTTGGTCCCTCCGGTGGTGGCTTGTGTTGGAGACCCGTTTTACAAGATCACATCAGAAGCCCTTCTCGTCACTCAGCAGCTTGTTAAAGTGATCCGCCCCTTAGATCAGCCTTCCTCATTTGATGCAACCCCTTACATCAAAGATCTGTTTACCTGTACAATTAAGCGGTTAAAAGCAGCTGACATTGACCAGGAAGTCAAGGAAAGGGCTATTTCCTGTATGGGACAAATTATTTGCAACCTTGGAGACAACTTGGGGCCTGACTTATCCAATACACTTCAGATCTTCTTGGAGAGACTCAAGAATGAAATAACCCGGCTAACTACAGTGAAGGCGTTGACACTGATTGCCGGGTCACCTCTGAAGATAGACTTGAGGCCTGTCCTGGGAGAAGGAGTGCCCATCCTTGCTTCATTTCTCAGGAAAAATCAGAGAGCTTTGAAACTGGGGACCCTTTCGGCCCTGGATATTCTAATTAAAAACTATAGTGACAGCTTGACGACCGCCATGATTGATGCGGTCCTAGACGAGCTCCCTCCTCTCATCAGCGAAAGTGATATGCATGTTTCGCAGATGGCTATCAGCTTTCTTACTACCCTGGCAAAAGTCTATCCCTCTTCCCTTTCAAAGATAAGTGGATCCATTCTCAATGAACTGATCGGACTTGTGAGATCACCTCTACTGCAGGGCGGAGCTCTTAGTGCCATGCTGGACTTTTTCCAAGCTCTGGTTGTCACTGGAACAAACAATCTAGGCTACATGGATTTGTTGCGCATGCTGACTGGTCCAGTTTACTCTCAGAGCACAGCTCTTACTCATAAGCAGTCTTATTATTCCATTGCCAAATGTGTAGCTGCCCTTACCCGAGCATGCCCTAAAGAGGGACCTGCTGTAGTAGGTCAGTTTATTCAAGATGTCAAGAATTCAAGGTCTACAGATTCCATTCGTCTCTTAGCACTCCTTTCTCTTGGAGAAGTTGGACATCATATTGACTTAAGTGGGCAGCTGGAATTGAAATCTGTAATATTAGAGGCTTTCTCCTCTCCTAGCGAAGAAGTGAAATCAGCTGCATCCTACGCACTAGGCAGCATTAGTGTAGGCAACCTTCCCGAGTATCTGCCATTTGTACTACAAGAAATAACCAGTCAGCCCAAGAGGCAGTACCTTCTGCTTCATTCCTTGAAAGAGATCATCAGCTCTGCGTCAGTGGCAGGCCTTAAGCCGTATGTTGAGAACATCTGGACCTTGCTGCTAAAGCACTGTGAGTGTGCAGAAGAAGGCACCAGAAACGTTGTCGCTGAATGTCTAGGGAAGCTCACTCTCATAGATCCTGAAACGCTCCTTCCTCGGCTTAAAGGGTATTTGATATCAGGTGGGTATCTAGGGGTGTCTAGATGTTCTTACCTCTAAGTTGTTGACTTAGTTGCCTTGAAAGAGGCCCATTGAGGAACTAAAACCATCTGCTTTTTTATTTTAGTGTGTTAAAGTCACATATATGGTGTATGTATGCCATGTGTTGTAAGGTGAAGTGATATTCAAGGGACTGTTTCTGAGAAGGATAAAGCCTGATTGGGTGATTCTTAAGTAATGTGATCTAGTTCTTTATGCTGACTACACTTTATTGTTATTTTTTGAATTAAAATATAGAGAAGACAGGTCTTGAATTTAAAAAGAAGACCTTGGTAGTACTTACTATATTAAAGTTGCAGAAATTATTAAAATTAAATGCAAGAAATAAAAGAGATTTTTGATTTATCAGTGTTTACCTGGTTAGAATAAATAGGTGATAATGCTGTTCATTCTTAAAACGTTGTTTAGTTTAACAATTTGATAAACTGTTTATAGACTGAACCGGTCCCTTCATAGATTTAACCAGCCCCTTTGGTGAGGGCTCAGTCCTCTGTTGCTGGTTCCCTGTATCCCTCCTTCATAGAAGACAAATTTTCTTGTAAAATCTAGTAAGATTGTTTCTTTAAGGTAAGAAAACTCCTGATTTAGTATCCCAAGAGCTAGAAGACAGCCTTTGGGGACAATGATGAGTTTTACGAAGTTTGTGACACGGTTTTAAAATGTCATTCATGAATATTAGTGGACTGCATACCAATAGACTTGCAATTTGTTTTTGATTAGGGTCTTCATATGCCCGAAGCTCAGTGGTTACAGCTGTGAAGTTTACTATTTCTGATCATCCTCAGCCCATTGATCCCCTATTAAAGAACTGCATAGGTGAGTGGAGACGACAGACACTGGGTAGCTACTTGGGAAAGTACGGTTTTGTCATGGTACTGTTACTTCAGTAACTAAGACCGGCACTGTGAACATTCTTATTACTGAGGAGGTAAAATGCACCAAGGTAATTGTTCCATTACAAATGTCATTCATAATGTATGGTTTTACAGGTTTAGCAGTTAAATTTATATAGGCATTTCTTTATCAAAAAGAACTACCAGATGATTTGCTCAGCACGGAGGTCGCTAAATATGGCAGCATGTCTTCATAGTTATCCTCCTTGGTCATCATATTTTTGGTGATGACCTAAAATAGTCTTAATGAATAAAGCACATAGATGTTAAATCTGTCTGACCAGTTAGAAGTTTCCTCTTAATAGAAAGGAATCTCACTGGAATTGTTAGAGCCTCAATTTTTGATGGTTGCTTGGAACCCTCTAGCTCTGAGAGGATCCATGGAGAAGTTCCCACATAAGATGAAGAAAACCTAAGAACCAAAAGAAGAAGCACTCATTTTCAGAAGTGTTGTGAGGAAGCCCAGGAAAAACTAGAGCCGTCGCTGGTTTTGTTAAGACAGGAGTTAGCTTCTGGAAGTAGACTTCGACAGCTTTGCTGTTTTCTTGTCTTCGTCGTTGGTTATCCTAATGCGGTTATCCTAATGCTAATAGTAATCCAAATCCCTCAGTGCGATCTGCTGTTTTCTTAAGGACCGGTGATGGGGCACAAGGAAGGAGACGAGGGATATGGCTAAGCAGGTTCTTCGTGTGCAGGAAAGGGGGTCAGGGTAGTGAACACTTTGAGCTGCATAAAGGGGCCTACAGTTAGTTCAGAGTTAGAGCAGATACAGATACAAATAGTTTATGTGAGAAGATGTCTATTCCCTTCTTGTTGTCACAGACACATACTCAGATATTTGTGTTGTGAAGGATAGGACTCGGCAGAAAACCTGCTAGCAGATTCCAGTGTCTCAGCATTTATTTTAACAATATACGGTGCCTGTAGTCTGGTTCCCCCTCATTTTGTCAGTTTGCTCTACTTGAAATTGATACTCCAGTTTCGAGTCACCTTGACTTCATTTCCCTGTTCTGAAAGTTTGGGGAGGATAGAGTTGGGATTATGTAGAGGAAGTTACTCCCTGTGCAGTCCCTGTCTGCCAGACGCTGTCCAACAGTGTGCATGCTTTTCCTCCGCTCGGTGACCCCGAAAGCATTGGCTTGACTGGGAAATAAGGCTCTTGACTGAAATTACCTGTCCAAAGCTTCGCACTTAATACGGGAAATGACCTGAAGCACACATGTGGGCAGGATCCTAAGGATTTACATTGTAATTCCTTTCTGCAGTTTCATAATAGCAGACTTTAAATCTGTTTCTAAGGAGCAGGGTATTTGGCATTTGTCTTGTTAGGTTTTAGTTTCCTCATGGCGCTCCTGTGCTCTTACTAGTTCCTGTGTTTCTCCCTGAAGACACAGATACCGTTAGGACGTGCAGTTGATTCCTTGTCCTTTGAATTGTATTGCTGCTGAGTCTATAGTGAGCTTAGGTTCTTTTTGTATTAAGGAGTTTTATTCATTTTACATACCAATCACAGATCCCCCTCTCCTCCCTCATCCCACCCTTCCCACCTTCCCTCCCCAGCCCACCCCCATCCCCTCCTCCAACAAGGTAAGGTCTCCCATGGGGAGTCAGCAGAGCCTGGTACATTCAGTAGAGGCAGGTCCAAGCCCCTCCCCCTACATCAAGGTGTCCTACCATAGTTAATGGGCTCCAAAAAGCCAGCTTATGCACCAAAGAGCTTAGTTTCTTGCTGCTTGTAGTGAAGTGTAAGGAATTTTAAGGTGTTATGTTTGTTGGCTACAGACTCCATTGCTTCTGAGCAACTCATCTGTTTATAAAGTATTTATAAAAAGTAGTGAATGAGGAACTTTAGGTAGTGCTCTATATGCCCTCTGCATTTTATGTGCCAAAAGTGAGTTATCAATGAAAAATGTACACACATTTATTAATAGTGGTTTGTTTGCATACTGCTGAAATAATCTTGTATCTGATTCTCTGACTTGCATTGAAGAAGTAGCAGTGAGACCCATAATAACTAAGTCAGTTTAGAAAAAGTGCTGTGTGGCTTGTGTTCTAAGCTTACCCCAAGTATGTTGTCTCTTTACATTTTCCAGGTGATTTTCTAAAAACTCTGGAAGACCCAGATCTGAACGTAAGAAGAGTGGCCTTGGTCACATTCAACTCTGCAGCCCACAACAAGCCGTCGCTGATACGGGACCTTCTGGACTCTGTCCTCCCGCACCTCTACAATGAGACAAAAGTTAGGAAGGAGCTTATACGAGAGGTAAGGGAGTTAGGTCACATCAGTACCTTGCACTTGTCTGTAGTTGTCACGTGCTCACATGTTCGTTCTTGTTCTAACAGGTAGAAATGGGTCCTTTCAAACACACGGTTGATGACGGTCTGGACATCAGAAAAGCAGCTTTTGAGTGCATGTATACACTTCTCGACAGCTGTCTTGATAGACTGGATATCTTTGAATTTCTAAATCATGTTGAAGATGGGTTGAAGGACCATTATGATATTAAGGTAAGATGTTTGTGAGTGTCTATAGAATGATTTAATAGACTTTGACATAACAACTTTTATGCTTGTAATTTACTTAGGGGTATGTAAGTAAGAAAAATTAAGCCATCTACCAAGATTTTTAGTAAGCATCTTATAAACTGTATGTGCAGAAGACGAAGAAAGACATTGTGCCATCAGTTAATTTACAAGAAAAATCCAAAACCTTTTTTTACTAAAGAAGGAAGAGAAATGGACCTCAAATGTTTAAGAAATGTATTTCCGGCCTCCTTAATGAATAGTGCTTACCCATATTCTTTGCCTCTATCCAGACACATTTTACTGCTGAAAGTACAACTGTGACATTTCAGGCCTGTC
Organism: Peromyscus nudipes; assembly: GCA_902168325.1. Taxonomy (NCBI): domain Eukaryota; kingdom Metazoa; phylum Chordata; class Mammalia; order Rodentia; family Cricetidae; genus Peromyscus; species Peromyscus nudipes. Next base: position 6,553 of record CABHPH010123810.1, read on the forward strand.
CTAATGAGAAACTAGCGACAGCTTTCTTTCTTTCCCGGTGGTGTCTTGATGAAGTTTCTTGGGCTGTGTTTCAGGCTGGGCTGACTGTTAACTTGGTTTACCTTTTTCTTTTCAATGCAAGATCAGCTGTGTTAACAGCAGGGACTGTAGTAGCGGGGACCTGCAAGAACTGTCTTTTCAGACCCAGCAGTTGCAGGGCCTTAGAAGGAGTCAACGTTGCTTCTTAGGTTTAGAGCATGGATTTCGCTTCTGTGTCTTATTTTCCTATTTCTCTTTCAATATGTCAGTAAATGAGTGATTTAAAAGACAATCAAGTGAATGAATTATATCCTTTTCATGATACTCTTTAACGAGGGCCTTTGGCCTTCTGCTGAGCTTGAGCCATGCAAGGTACCAGAATTCCAGCCTTCACGATGCAATCATAGGCATTCATAGTCCAAGGGAGAAAGAATGTTTTAATAGAGATTTTCCAGGTTTTGTATGGACTTCCTTGAACATCTGCCCTCCCGAACTCCACTGAGAAAGTGGAAATGTCTATAGTTTTGCTTTCGATTGAGCACATTTCTAATCCGGTGAATTTTAGTTTTCAGAAGTACCGAGTTCCCTCCCTTCTGACAGGTGAAATAACTCTGTAAGGGTGGGGCTGAGGAATGGGTGTTTTAATGCATCCACCCAGGTGATTCTGATGTGCAGTCAAAACTGAAAAACAATTTTCTAGTTTTGTATTGTAGAACCCACATGGAAGCTAATGTTTCCCTAGCATTCACTTTAGTAAGGTTGGCAATGGCCTGATTCTGAGTGGCAGATTAAATTATGATGATGCTCTAATTTGCATACTAATCATTTTTCTACTTAAAAAAGTGTCAGAATGTGGATTTTTTTGTCAGAAAAATAGTATCTTTTCTCTTCCTTATAGATGCTGACATTTTTGATGTTGGTGCGACTATCTACCCTTTGTCCAAGCGCAGTACTACAAAGGTTGGACCGACTTGTCGAGCCACTGCGTGCCACATGTACAACCAAGGTAACTGCTGCAAGGCAGCAACTTCGGCTAACTGGACACAGGAATTACGGGCTGTGGAAAAGAACTCTATTTCAGATAAAATGTTCAAATTTTGTGACCATAAATTTTAAAATTCTTAATTAGTATGTGCAATTTACATGGTATGTGTGGGTTTGTGTATTCTGAGGCAGAATCTTGTGTTTTAATTAGGCTGGCTTTCAACTCTCCAACTTGTCTGAGCCTCCTAAATGCTGAGATTACAGGCATATGCCACCATGCCAAGAAAATGGACTTTTGTTACTGTTTTATTTCATAAAATTAATTGAATAACAAAAAAAGCCAAGCAGTGGTGGCGCACACCTTTAATCCCAGCACTCAGGATGCAAAGGCGGGCGGATCTCTGAGTTCAAGGCCAGCCTGGTCTACACCCAGGACACCCAGGGCTACACAGAAACCCTGTCTTGGGGGGGAAGAAAAAAATAGAGAAAGGGAAAAGATTAAAAACTTTTCTTTTTCTGATACTTTACAAACTCTAGATTCCTAGCTTATTTTCTCTGACTTTTCAAATTTAATTTTGTTCTCTTTCTGGTTCACGGAACACTTTGAGGAACATTGGTGTGTCTTCAAGGTGTGGTAGAATTCAGAAGTCCATCTCTTCAGTCTAGGGGTTGTCTTTCTTGGGAAAAATCCCATTGCATTTTAGTTTGCTTTCTATTGATGTGATACAGACCTTGACCAAAAGCAGATTGGGGAGGAGAGGGTTTATTTGCTGTTAAAGCTTCTAGACCTCCACGAAGGAATTTAGGACAGGAACTCAAGGCAGGAGCTGAGGCAGAGGCCAAGGAGGAGTGCTGCTTACTGCCTGCCTCTCCTGACTTGTTCCGTTTGCTTTCTTATTTACTCCAGTACCTCTGCCAGGGACAGCATCACTTACAGTGGGCTGCTGGGCCCTTCTACATCAGTCTGTTAAGAAAATGCCCCCACACACAGACTTACCTATAGATAGTACAGTCTGATGGGGACATTACTCAGTTGACTTCTCTATTCTCAAAATTCTGACTTGTATCAGGTTGACAAAAAACTAACCATAAGTAACCACCACAGTTCTATACATCTTCTTGGTTCTTTTTTGTTTTGTTTGTTTTTTGAGGCTGAATTTCTCGTGTAACCTTGGCTGTCCTGGAACTCTGTAGATCAGGCTGGCCTTGAACTCAAAGAGTTCCGCCTCCCTCTGCCTCCTCAGTGCCGGGATTAAAGGTGTGTGCCACCACTACTTGGCTTGGTTCAGTTTTATAGATCAACTAGATCTAGAAATTTATTCAGTTCTTAGAATTTTCCATTGATTTGCATCTACTTTGTCACAGTCTTCCCCAATGGTCTTTTTGGATTTCAGTGGTGTCTGTTGTAATAGTTCTTATTCTGTCTCAAGGCTAATTAATTTGCCTCTTACTTCTTCCTCTTGAAAGAAAATGGTTTGTCAGTTTTGTTTATCTTTTCAAAAGACCAACTCTGTTTCATTAATTTCTTGTGTTATTAGGAATCTCTTGATTTCTGCCTCACTGATTTCAGCTCTGATCTTTATTGTTTCTTTCTTTCTTTCTGCTTTTTGGGTTTTGTTTATTAGTATTTTTCTAAGTCTTTTGGATATTTGAGGTAGAATCTCACTCTTGAACACAAACTGGCCTGAAACTTGTGTAGCCCAGGTTGGCCTCAGTCTCTTGATTACTAGAGTACATCATTAGCTTACTGGACATTTCTGATTTTTTTTTTTCATTGTAGATACTCATAGCTATAAACTTGTATCTTATACTGAATTCAGCTGTATTCCACATACCTAGTAAAGTGCTGTTTGACAGAGGGATGGAACCCTTGTTAACTCAGAGCAGTGTTAACTCTGCTGTCAGAACCAGATAAAGACAGCCAAAGTCAAACTGTAGACAATTTCCCCAATGGTCTTAGAACCAGAAATCCTCATGTACTTAGGAGAATTGAGCAACACATTAAAAAGATTACAGGTTGTAAGATCAGTTAATATACACAAATCAATAAATGTAATACTTAATATAGCACATAAATAAAAAGAAAAGCAAATACTATATAACCACTTAAGTAGATGCAGGAAAACGTCTTTTATAAAACTAAGCATCCCTTTGTGATGAAAGTCCTGTAGAACTGGAAACCAAAGGATCGTTCTGCAATATAATAAAGGCAGTATGCAACAAATTGATAGCCAGCATTACATTTAATTGGAAATAAAAGACAAGACAAGGTTGTCCACACTTAACATTCTTACTCTGTAGTTCCTCAAATCTTAGAGTAATAAGGCAAGAAAAGGGTAAAACAGAAACAGAAAAAGTAATTAATTACCTTATCCCTGTTTTAGGATAGTGTGGTCTTATACTTAAAAGATATAGACTCTTAGCAAAGTGAAGAGACGCAATAGTGAGTGGCTTTTCTATGTACCAGTACAAACCGCAGAGAAACCATGACAACATACAAAAACCATCACTAGCCAAAGTCATTCTGAGCAAAAATGTCAACATTGGAAGCATCCCAGCATGCTACTTACACGTATATGCAGATCCATAGTAGCAAAAGCAGTGTGATATTGGCACGGAATCAGACACAAAGGTAAAGGACTGAAACAGAATACTCAGGAGTAAGCCTACACAGCTACAGCCATCTGGGTTTTACTTTATTTTTGTTTGTTTGTGATTGTTTTTAATAATTTTTCCCCCTCCCCCTACTTTTTCATCTGATTGCTGACAAGATTGGAGGAAAAAAACAGCCCTCTAAAGCTGATCCTGGGAAACTGGACATCCTCAGATGGAGACTACAGTTAGAGTCCTCCCTCTCTTGTTGGGTTGGGTTTGGTTTTTTCCTTTGGTTGGTTGGTTGGTTGGTTGGTTGGGGTTTTTTGTTTGTTTGTTTGTTTGTTTTGGAGACAGGGTTTCTCTGTGTAACAGTTCTGACTGTCCTGGAATTTGCTCTGTAAACCAGACTGTCCTCGAACTCACAGAGATCCACCTGCCTCTGCCTCCTGGAGTGCTGGGATTAAAGGTGTGCCATTACTGCCCAGCAGATCCTTCCCTCTTACTCTGTACAGAGATCAACAACTCAGTATGATCAAATGAGAAAACCTTTACCAGCTGTTGATGTGATGTGGGCTTGGTACCCAGAATATAAACAGACTAAGAGACAGATAATTTAGTGTGTAAATGAGTAATGAATTGGACAGGTACTTTGCAGGTGAAGTTGTACAAGTGATCAGTATGTAATGAAAGAACGTCATTAAGGAAATACAAATCAAAAGATTTCCACCTCACGTTCTCAAGAAAACAAAGCAATAAGAAACATGCTAGTAAGGATGCAAGGCTAAGGGAATTGAAGTAGTGCTGATAGGCACATAAATAATTGCAGCCACTGCGGAAACCAGCCCGGCTGATTCTCAAAAATAGTAAAAGTAGCATGGACTACCATGACATATAGTACAAATACATACATACCATGTTTATTGTAACACTGTTCACAGTAGCTAACTATGGAATCAATCTAGGCGCTCATGAGATGAATGGATTTCTTTCTTTCTTTCTATCTATCTATCTATCTATCTATCTATCTATCTATCTATCTATCTATTTATTTTGATTTTTCGAGACAGGGTTTTTCTGTGTAGCTTTGGAGCCTGCCCTGGAACTCACTCTGTAGCCTAGGCTGGCCTCGAACTCACAGAGACCTGCCTGCCTCTGCCTCCCAAGTGCTGGGATTAAAGGTGTACACCACCACTTCCCAGTATGAATGGATTTTTAAAGTATGATACATAGCATGTATATACATATACAAATACAAGCAAACATATAATACAGAATAGCAGTAAGAAAATGAAATTATATCATTTCTAGGGAAATGGGTAGACTTAAGATAATCATGGTAAGCAAAATAAGCCAGACTCAAACAAATGTGTTTTTTCGCTTTCATATGTGAATGTAGGCAAAACAAACAAAAACCCATAAAAATTTTTTTTTAAAAAAAAAATGAAAGTAAAAAGTGGACTGAAGTATGATCAGTGTGAGGTAAGATACAATTAGGCTTCAAAAAATGAAGCCTTTAGTTCTTCCTAGAGAGGGGTAAATAGCTGACACATATGAGGGGTGCTTGAAATGAATCTCGGAGAGTGAGGACTTGGAGCCTTGAAGATGAGACAGGTTTGGTTGTGTTTTATTTAGTCAAAGTAATTCTAAATAAAGGCATGCATGGGAATATTACTGGATTGTTCAGTCTTTTTATAATAGGGCTTGTGTGAAATACTCCCTTACTAGGAGAGAGCTTGTGCCTCAGGAAGAGGTCTGGTGCACACTGCACTTGGAGAGCAGTGTGTCTTCTGACCTGTGAGGGTGGGAGTGGCTTTACGTAACGTACCAAGAGTTCCTGTCTGCATAAGTTTTGTTAGTGTTCCAGCATGTAACCCAATTTTACTTTGTATTGCAGGTAAAGGCAAACTCTGTAAAGCAGGAGTTTGAAAAGCAAGATGAGTTAAAGCGATCCGCCATGAGGGCAGTGGCAGCATTGTTAACCATTCCCGAAGCAGAGAAGAGCCCACTCATGAGTGAATTCCAGTCACAGATCAGCTCTAACCCGGAGCTGGCGGCCATCTTTGAAAGTATCCAAAAAGATTCATCATCCACTAATTTGGAATCAATGGACACTAGTTAGATGTGTGTTCCACATGGGGACCATTACATTTGACCGCACAATGCACTGAATCGACAAGTTGACCATAGACACGGAAGAGAAGTGTCTAGAAGCTTCAGGATGTTCCACTTTTGTTTTCCTCCATGGAGAGTTTGTTCAGCTTTCTTCCATTGTTGTTTTTATAGCATTTACTTCAGAAATCTGTATTTCCATAATCCAGAGGTTGTAAAACCACTAATGTTTTTAGTGGTTAGGGCAACATTTGAAATGGGAACTAAAGTTAGGATTTATGGAATGTGGAGATAGGGTCCAGTATCTGTTTGCCCTGTAATGTGTAGGATTAAAATGTTAAAATTTTGTGACCATGGATTTCTTATTTTATAAATTCTCATTTAAAATCAATTCTTCAACACAAAAACCATGTTTCCTTCCTTGTATAACCTCTTCTTTCAGCAACATAAATTGATTTTTAACAGGCAGATAAGAATATCCATTTAAAGTGTTATATTTCAGAGATTGGCATCTTAGCAAAGATAATAAAGTATCACTTAAGTATAAGGCTTAACAATATCCCCTTGTGCACACTGATTTTTGCATGAACAGGGTTACAAATAAGTATTGTCTGTAACAGCATGTGCAGAATATTCACAATACCAGTTAAAATAAGCATTAATGCAATTTTCAGATACTTTTGCACAGAAAACATTATCTGGTGAGAGAGGAGTTAATGTTGAAACTGGTTTTCTAACCAACCACCAGTGTGAATTTATAGATCGTTTCAGCAAATCAGTTCACAGCAATTTGCAACTTTTTCTATTATAAATTATCTTCACACTTAAGTACTTAGTTTTTCTCAGTTCCACTGTGTGCGTGTTTCCTCAAAGACTGGTTCATTCCTGTTGAGTGTCTGCCTTTGTTCCTGAAGGATAAAAACCTCACCTGTGCTCTCAAGGTTCGTTTTCAGGACATTCTGAAGCTGGCCACCTCTCATTTTGTTAGCTGAAGCTTTCTTGTAGTTGAGTTACAGTCCCCACCTCCCCAGCCCGTCTCTTGTCAAGCTAACCTCCATATTGTCTTTGGTAAGTGTTGACTGTTTGCTGGGGGAGCAAAGCTTTTGCAGTTCTTTCTGTTGTAGCTGAAGTTTGATCTAACATTCCATGAGCTCATTTCATACTGTAGCTCCTTCAGATTGTGGTGCTCCTGTTAATAGTAAGAGCTATTCTGAAATAAAGACATCTCTCCATGCTGTGCAGATGGAGTTTACATGCATCGAAAGGGGGCAGTTGTTTGATTGGGTGAGCAGTTTCAAGTAATTGGTTTACAAACGGCACCGTTAGATGTAAAACTGTGAATGAACTAAAATACTTCTCCAGTTATCGAACTTAGGTGCTGTAGTAGTAGAATGCACAGTTGTTTTAGGTGGGAACAGACTGGCTATTAGAACAGCTTGGCTCTGAATGCCAGATGCTGGAGAAGACATTGGTACTGGTGAGCAGTTCCATTATGCATTGGCTTGGAACATTATTGGAAGTTGGTGCCATGTCAAAATACGGCAGGTAACAAATTTTATACCATAATTTGCATAAAGCTAATAGTTTAGTAGATTGTGGACTATGCATTACTATGGTATAGATGAGGATAGAGTTAAGATTTGGGTTAATGGTTTCACAGTGAGTTACAATACATCAGGCTCTAGGACTGAATACCATTGTGACAGTCATGTGTTCTGTGACTGTCTTAGTTAATTACCCAAAGTTAAACCCATATACTTTCATTGGGTTTTTCCTTGGTTTGTCTTGAACTCAAGGTACATGTTACGTTTTGTTTTTCTGTTTTGAGTCTTGCAAGTCAGCTCATTTTCCTACATTGATAAATTCTTTTCTGAAGAAAATGCTGCTTTAATAGTTGAAGTGACCACTACCTATACATACAGAACAGAGGAATGATATCTATACCCAGGCCATCAGAAGAATGCTCAGGTTTCAGTGCTGAGCCACACTAATGCTCTGGTGATGTGGTCCAGATCTGAAATGGAAGTAGCAAGGAATGGAATCCAGATACATCACCACTCACACCAGAAAGGTAGGGCTCTGCCTGGCAGTTCTCTACCTGGGAGGTTCCTAGAAGTAAGTAGTGTGAGAGCAGGCTGTTGACACTTTTTATGAATACATTGAAGTTGGTTTAAAACTATCTGAAATTATTTTAAAAGAAAACTCAATATGCATTGAGTTTTGGGTTTAGACTGTCTTATGAAATTTAGGAAGAAGACTAACAAGAGTTATTTATAAAGTTAGTAGGATTGAATGCTACTATTCATATATTTTGCTAGTGATATCTAAAAGCTGCTTAACTACTAGCAGTTAGAATTCTTAAGAGATTAGAATATGATGGCTTTGTTAAATGTTTATATATTTACATGAAATAATCATAATTAAGCAACCAAATGAGTCCTTTGTAATCTACACATTCCTTGTGTAAATAGTAACACAGGGATATACACAATTAACTTCTCTAGGATGTTTGGCTATTTTTGTATCTAGCTCAGCCTTGGATATGACTTCATGATTGAGGTTCAAAATGTTGAAGTATATAAAATCCTCAGCTGCTGAAGAATTTGTTTAATTTCATTTAATTTGTTCATATGTCTTCAGAGCCACGTTCAGTTACGTGATGAAATGTATATTAATGCTTTGTAATGGAAGTGATATTTTCTTCTCACATTAAATTTGAGAATCTTCAGGAGGCTGACGCAGGAGGATCATGAGTTCAAGGACAGCTTGGGCTACATAACAAGACCCTTTCTCAAATGGGTATGTGTGTATGTGCGAGTGTGTAATCCTAAGTTGTCAAAATTAAATTTTTGATATTTGGATGTGGAAGCTTCCAAGAAAAATTCAAATTATAGCCTTTACTCAAATTTTCATTTTTACTTTTAAGTTACTGTCTTCTTTAATTTCTGTAGAGTTGAAAAATTGACATTTGGTTGAAAAATAGAACATAATAGAAGTGTGCCAACAGCTATCCAGAGCTCACCAGATAAAGCTGTTTTCTTAGGAAAAACACAAAAGTGGTATTATTTATTTTTCCCTGTTCAGTACAAGAGTAGCTTGTTTTCCTAGTAATACTAATAAAGATTTTGTGAAGACCTGTATCATGGTTTAGGGCTTTTGGGTTTCAGTAACATGATTTTGTTCTTTCTATGTTGGAAAACTAGCATGGCATCCCAAAAAGGATTTCGTTTTCTTGAGGCATTTTAACAACCAACTCTGAAAATGCCGAAGAGGTGATGTATGTGATTGTTTTCTGCTAGACCCACAGCATCAGTGAGTCCGATTCCCAAAGATTTTTAGTGGATTAAGGCTCCGTGTTGGAATCTTCAGACCTTTCATTCTCATATCAGATCTCTGGGTTGTTTGGGGATGTTTGTTTTGCTCAGGTCTTCAGAAGAGAGAGAATGGAGAGAAAACTTACTTGAAACAAAGTCCTTTACAAATGAAGGAGTGTTGGGATTAGCATTATTTTGCCACTTGATAGTAGTGGGTGCTCCTTGAGTGACTTGGGAATGCTCACACATGGATGAAAAGCTATGGAGTTGTACTCTGTATGATACCACGGCAGCCCCTTGTTTACTAGTTTGTAATAAGCTGCTATCTGAAAAGTTACTTTGCTTGTTTCATAGATTTTTTTTTTTCACATTTAAACAAAACTGCAACTGCTTGCTTAGGTGAGGGCAGCTAAATGTGAATGTACCTACCTGTACTAGTGTAAGACATGTATTTGCTTGCAATCATTGCCACATGTAAACCAAGCAAGGCTTTCCTAAGAGATGCGGAAATAAACTCCTGGTTCCTTATTCTAGAAATAAAATCCATGTTTTCCTTGAGAATTTATACTGCAGTAGACAAATGTTACTTCAGGTAAGGATTTTGGATGTTGACACTGTTCAGAGTTTGCATTGTTGAATGTGAGTGTATTGTAAGATAGTTCCGTCCTGGCTGCTACCTTCTGGGGGCCAGCCAGCACTAACACTCCTTCAGAGACTGCTCCAAGTGCCCAGATGAGGGACACTGACTGCATTCCCTCCGTTGAGATCCATTCTTTTTGAGAAAGAATGTTCTCCTTTCTAGCCACCATATCCAGCAGCAGTTAAATAGGTGTTTCTTTGAAGAAGGTAACCATCTCATGGAAGAGGTCTTCCTGTGTATCATTTTTTCATCTTAGTGTATGGTTGTTGCTTATAACCAGCCGATTGTGTTAGTCAGCATGATTCAGTGAAAACAGCTTTCTATGACCCACAATGTAGTACCCAGTGTTTTAAATTGGCGATCTTCAGTAAGTCCTGTAATCTACTTTCCTCTGGCTATAAAGTGACAAATTTAATAGAAGTCTGATTATAAAGGGCCAGTAGTGTAATGTGTCTGAAACAGTTGAAATTGGTGTGCAGCATATAAGCTTAAGTGGCCAAAAGAATCTAATGAACTTGAGTTCTTAGTAAGACCCAAGAAATAGATTTAAAACAAAACAAAAAACCCTTTTTTCATGAGATTTCCCCATTAATTTGTTCCCTAGTCAATATGGGTCCTGTTTGTGCCAAACGGTGACTTTTTCATGCTTCCAAGGCATATTTGACAACAGCTATTCAAGTCAAGTTGACTGTAGCAGGTTTTTGCTGTTTTGCTAGAATTCGCTCAGGGTCAGAGAGAAAGTAATTTAGTGTGAATCTTGCTAGTCCTGTGGAATTTTGAAGACTGAAGACGGTAGGGCACAATAATGGCAGAAGAACTGCCACAAACTGTCTTTGCAATGAGGCCATTGAATGAGTGAGTTCTGAAACTCGGTTTGCTTGGGAGGAATAGCATAAGCAACGATGATAACTTGATTGCTTTTTTACACAGAAACGGAATACTAATGAGGTTAATTTACCAGGAATTTGACTGTAGAACGGTGACTGGGTTGGTAACCTTGAGCACATTCTTACATAGAGGTTAAATGCGTTTAAATCTACATTTAAGGCCACCAGATGGCTCAGGAGGTAAAGGCACTTGCTCCTCAGAAAGCTACTGACCTGAGTTTGATCCTTGGGATGAGTCCACATGGTAAAAAGAGAGACAATTCTACAAGTTGTCTTCTGGCTGTCCCCATATGCATACCATGGCATGTGTGCTTGGACACCCCCCATAAAGTAAATGTAACAAATTTTAAAAATAAAATCTACACTTAAAACATTAAACACTTGTTCTCCAGCATCAGATCTGTAGAAAATAACAACCCGGAAGTCAGATAAGCATACAAGGCTGCCCAGATGAGCACTATTCCTGAAAAAGGTGCTGCCGTGGCTCTCACACAGCCTACATAGACACACTGAGACTCAAAAGGGAGCTGGCGAGAGATCAGGCATGTGATGCACATACTTACGTAAATGTGGGTAACACATAAACATTAAAGGAAAAAGGGCCTGATATAAAAGAAAACACATTGCTGTTGCTCCTATGGACCATCAGGTGGAAGGCTCAGCCACAGAAAGGTACTATTAGTAAATAGCATGATAGTGGGGAAAGTGAAGTTTGGTGTGGTTTAGGGCAGAGAGGCTCTGTTCTGGCATGGGGATACCAGAGAAATACTGCATGTGACAGGACATTGCTGGTCAAGGCATCCAGGCATGTCTGCATGGCAAGTTAAGGAACACAGTGTGGCTAGTTTAAATGGAGTAGGGAGTGGGATGCAGGGTTAGAGACCTGGAATTTGCAGGGACACTAGCAAGCTAGAGAAAGGTGCAAAGCTAGTCAGTGATGGGATGGGATTTGCACTTGAAAGATGAGCTGTCTTTTAGAAAATGCACTGGAAAGAAGGCAGGGCATTGCTGCAGTAATGTAGGGAGTGGTTAACTAAACCAGTATAGTTTGCGGTTTAGAACCAAGAGTGTTTCATTCTGTGAACGTTGTTGGCAGCGTGGGAGGGAGGATTTGTTCCCATCCCACTTGGGACCCAGATAACCAAAACGTCCTTTTGAGACATGCTGGTGTTTGCAGTAGAGGGAAGTGAGGAGTGAATCACATCAGATTCTGTACTTTCCCTTGGGATGACACACCACATCTGACCACATTTGGGTAGTGAGCGAACATGATGCGATCCAACAGCTCCTTCACCAGGCAGGTGAAAACAGCTTGCAGCTGAGTGGGGTAGAAGGGCTGGATCAGTGGTACCCTCCACTACAGAATGTCAGGTGCCCACTACAAATCCTTTGCAATCACCCCGCCACTAAACAGCCTATACTTTGCCTCATCTCCTCCTCCCTTTACCTTGACATCACTATAGACCAAACTGCCCTCTCCCCTTCCAAGGCAACCTCACCAGTTTCATTCTGAGTAAACAAAACAGTGGTCCCCCTGAGAGGGCCAGCACGTTAGGTGTTTTCTAACATGCTTAGGTACCTTCATTTTACATTCCATATCCATGAATCTTGTTTGAATCTTTACCATATTTCTTTTGTTTTAATTTTGTAAATTTTATTTATATCATAAATTGACAAATTAGAATGGCACATATTTATGGGTCAAAAAGTATACGTGTTGGGGGGGTGGTTTTTTTTTTTAATTTGGTCTAATTATGAAAGGTAACCACAGTCATCATGTTGTACAGTAGATCTCAAATACTTCTAGCTGAAACTACCCACTATTTCATCCAACCTCTACAAGCTATATTGAACATTTCCATTTGGTTATTTAAACTTAAAACTCTAAGACCTTTCTTGTAGTCGTTTGGATGAAAGTTGCCTTGGTGTTTTGTATCAACAGAGAAGTAACTAATAATACATTCTTGTATCCATCAAGTAGTGTGAACCTCCGTCACTGACACATCCCAGAGGCCTGCAGTCCAGTTCTTCTTGGTCCTGCCTAGCTCCTTCCTGGTGTTGTGAATAACTTATTTGTGCAGTTGCTTGTCTCTTCCTGGATTACAGGTGCTTATTTTAAGTGTTACTACTTAATCCTTACCTCCATACTCAGGCAAAACCAGTAGCCTCACTTCACCAATGAAATTACAGCCTTTATTCCCATTATTGTGTGGAATGAAGGAAGCCCTGAGTGAAAGAGTGAGGAGCTGATGAAGTCCTGAATGGATGTATTATTGACAAGGACCCCAATGCCTCAGACCCAAGGGAACTGGCAAAGCCTCCCCCAGGTCAGGGTCAGAGAAGTGGCAAAGCCTTCCTCTACTATGTGAGCATATGTTGACAATATATACAAAATCTACAACTGCAGCTTCTTCCTCCTGAATGACTCACCTGAGACTGCTCCCTGATAGAGACCTCCCATCAAGACTTGCTAACCCCATCCTGTGCTGTACATAATAAAAGTACTGAGTTTCCAATTATGAGTGGTTGGCACTGGTTCCTGCTTGAGAACTGGCTCATAGGTCTGGATCTACAATACCAGTTCTGCTGTCCACAGCCAAATCTACCAAAAGAGGACGAAAGGAATTGAAAGATGGGTTGCTCAGAAATATTGCCATGCTTATGGTTTATGTGTTGATTTTAAAAAATAATTTAGTTTTATGTGTCTATGTGTTTTATCTGCATGTATGTGTACCATATGTGTGCCTGGTGCCCCTAGAGCCAGAAGAGAGTGTTGGATCCCCTGGAACTGGAGTTAAAAAATAACATTGTGAGATTTCAGGTGAAGGCTAGGAACTGAACCCAGCTCCTCTACAAGAACGGCAAGTGCTCTTAACCTCTGAGCCATCTTCTCAGCCCATGTGTTGTTGCTTTCTTAATCTGTTCTAGAGGAACAGAACCAATAGAATGAACATAATTGAAAGGTATTTTAGGTAGCTTACATGACATGGTCTGGGTAGTCTAACAGTGGCTTTCTTCACAGTAGACAGGATGAGAACTCAGGAGCTATTCCATCCATGAGGATGGATGCCTCAGCAGTCTCAATGTGGTGCTGAAGGCCCAGAAGATTCCTGAAGAGCAAGCCACTGGTTTTCAATCTATGTTGGCCAAAAAAATCTGGTTTCAAATGTCAGCCGAGGATTACAGTGGTGGCAGTGGCAGAAACAGATGAACTTGCCATCAAGATGGGAAGTAAAACAGGCAAAAAGCAAAGGCTTTCCCCTTTGGACCTTCTTGTAGGCAGGAGTTTCTCTCCTGTCTGCCTGTTCCCAAATAATAATTGACTCAGAGGCTTAATATTATTTATAAATGATCAGTCGGTAGCTCAGGCTTATTACTAACTAGTTCTTTACACTTAAATTAAGCCATAATTCTTATCTATGTTTAGCCACGTGACTTAGTACCTTTTCTCAAAATGGCATTCTCATCTTGTTTCCCTTGCATCTGGCTGGCAACTCCTTGACTCCACCCTTTTCTCTCCCAGCATTCTCAGTTTGGCCACCCTACCTATACTTCCTGCCTGGCTACTGGCCAGTCAGCATTTTATTAAACCAATTCAAGTGACAAATCTTTACAGTGTACAAGAGGATTATTCCACAGCACCTTCTTATGTCTTGGCCTCAGGAAGCCAGACTAACCCAAAACTCTCAGAGGCTCTGATGAAACTACACTGGGCCTCCAGGGGAGTGCTGCCCATGCTTAGGGTAGGGCCTCTATTTCAGATAACCTAATTAAGAAAATCTCTCAGCCAGGTGGTGGTGTACGCCTTTAATCCCGGCCCTCGGGAGGCAGAGGCAGGCGGATCTTTGTGAGTTCGAGGCCAGCCTGGTCTCCAAAGTGAGTTCCAGGAAAGGCGCAAAGCTACACAGAGAAACCCTGTCTCGAAAAACAAAAACAAACAAACAAAAAAGAAAAGAAAGAAAGAAAATCTCTCACAAGTGTGCCAAGAGACTTGTCTCTTAGTTGAATCCAGATCCAATCAGTTGACAACCAAATTTAACCATCACAGACAGTTACCCACAGCTAGTATGTAGCAATCTGTGCTTCTACACAATGACCAAGGCTTTGAATGGGAATTCTGTCTACTCTGAGTCCCATGGCTTCCAAGCCTTGAAGAAAGACTCCTTTGCTCTTCAGGAGATGGGGAACATGAGTCTGGATAAAGAGTGAGAAACAACACTCCTCCTTGTCCACCTCCATTAATAGCAATGAGACTGAATTCCATGCCACTTTTAATGGCTTCTCAGATAATCTTTTTTAATTCAATATTTGGAACTAGAGAGATTGTTCAATGACTGTACTTGCTATTCTTTCAGAGGACCGGGGTTCAATTCCCAACACCCACATTGTGGCTCACAACCATCTGTAACTCTAGTCCTAGCTTATCTGGTGCCCTCTTCCAGCTTTCTTGGGCATGAGCCACATGTGCACAGACACATGCAAGTAAAACACCATCAATAGAATTTTTTTTTAAGTTTAAATTGAAAAAATTAGTATGTCTTAATTCTGAGGCTAGCCATGTTTTTGAAAGGAAGAGTCAGTCAGAATGGAAGAAAAGAAACTAGACATCTTAAAATTTTTTGAGGAAGTTAATTTCTCTATGATTCCAGAGAGAAAACTCAGGAATAGAAAAAGCAAAAGAATAGAAAAGAGGGATAAAATTTTATTGGAGAATAACATATATAGAGCAAAGAAGGTGTTCTGGCTCAATAAGTTATCAAAAAGTGAGCACATTGGTGTGGCCATCACTCTGGTCAGAAAAGATGACTGATCAGCATCCTGCTGCTCCCCTGTTGCTCATCACATTGTCCTTTTGGTGCTTAAGTACAAGGACTGAGACTTCGGGGCTCATACTCACTCCCTCTGTGGGCCAGCCAACTCCTAAAAACGTACACATTGTCTGTGTACCTACAACTCTGAAATTAATGTCTCCAGTTAGAACGTTGCCCCTGAACCTGAGCCTTGTTTATCCAACTGCCTACTTGACACCGTCATTTTGATATCTTACAAGCATCTCCAGTTTAATGGCATAGAACTAAATTCTTAACTCTCCCTTGTAACTTCTCAGCCCACAGGTATGGTGATACATTGTGTACCCTAATAAAATTAGCCTGAAGATCAGAGAACAGAACAAGCCACTAGATTAAACATAGGGGCCAGGCAGTGGTGGCACACACCTTCAATCCCAGTACTAGGAAGCACATGCCTTTAATCCCAGGAAGGGATGACTGGTCTGAGAAAGGTATATAAGGCGTGAGGAGACAGGAACTAAAGGCTTTTCAGCAGAAGCTTCCCTTTCAGCTAGAGCTTTTTAAGGCTGAAGAGTTGATGAGGTAAGAGGTGGTGATTCTGGCTTGTTCCTTTGTCTCTGAGCTCTCAGCACTTACCCCAATATCTGGCCCTGTTTTTTTTATTTAAAGACCTATTAGAAATTCATGCTACACACAGGGTCCTTTGTCATACTAAGTATGATAGCCTCATCTTCTAATTACAAGTCCCAAGGCTCCAAGTCATCCTCAATTCCCTTTGCCCTTTCACATAACATATACAATTTATGAAGCATCCTTTTTCTTGTAGGAATCCTCCATCTTTCTGATTACTCCTCTGTATCTCTATTGACACCAGTCTAGTTAGTTTTTATGAGCACATCTGGTCTGCCTAGATATTGGTAACTACTTCCCAACTCTCTTTGGTGCTCTTTTGGGTATTTTCCTACAGGCTATGTTAATCCCACTGGATGAGAATAAGACCACTACCACAGTTTTTGAGTCAAATTTGAAACAAGCTTTATTAAATGCTGGCCAGGACAATGGACACTGGACAGGCCCATACCTGAGATTACCAGAGAGTGACCATGAATCACTTTAGTCTGGTGCTTATAAAGGCAAAACCCTCAAGGCGACATACTTCCCACCTTTGTCCAATGGAGTGGGGTCGGGGGGCAAACATACATTCTGCTTACATACCTCTCACCTATGTGTGATCAAGCACATCCTGTGCAGCTGGGGCAACCAACCTGGTTTGCAGAAGTGAAAACACGTGGCTTGTTGTCTTACGTGAACAGCAGCCCCCAGCATTCCAGGAAGTATCTGTCCTTGGATAAATGTGGCTTACAGGTTAGAGGCATTTTTTGTTTTATAGATCTCTTAAGCACAATCATTTAAACTTAAAACATAATTTTAGCCCTCAAGGCAAGTCTCAGCAGAGGAATTAGAGTGGTCTTCTAGAAAGTAATATCTGATTATGAAAGGACCAAGCAGATGCCTTAACAGGCTGCTCAGTCTTCTCTCAGAGATCAGGTCTCAATTTCAGTTTCCTGAGACTTGAGCAAGCAGTCTCTGGGAGGGCCATGAACAAAAGACATAGTCCTTGCAGTAGCTCCCTTTCTGCACGTACTCTGACTGCTCCAGGTTCAGTCAATTGTTTATTGTCTGGGACCCCTCACCAACTTAGAGATACGTGCATGAGTCAAGGACAGAGCCTGGAACACTGAGTTAGCCCCCACAGTCAGTATGTGCTAGGCCAGCCAGCCTCCACAGCAGCTCAAGGACAGAGCCTGTAACCCCCAATCAGTAAATTCAAAAGTTATACACTCTCACCCAATCCTATGACACAAAGTCTTGTACCACCCTGCTTGCGGTTTTTCCCTTTAAAAACCCCTCACTCTGAGAACTCAGGGCCGTCCTCCTCCACCCGGAGTGTTGGACACGGACCAAGCCAGGCTTGCTTGTCATCAATAAACCCCTGTGTGTTTTGCATTGGATATCAGCTGTGTGGTGGTCTTGTTTGGGGGTCTCTCGATGCAGGCACAACAATTATACCACTCCATAATCTAGAGCCCTCTACTCAGAAAAGCAGACCTTTCCATATAGCTTTTAAGTCCCTCCAGGATCTAACTGTCCATTACCTTTCTGACTTCAGCTACTCTCCAAGATGCACTCGGCTGCATCTCTCCTAGCCTCCTACTTGTTACCCCCTGGTGCCAGGTACACTCCCACCTCAAGACAATTGCACTGGCTCTTCCTTCTGCCTAGAACACTGTCTTCCAAAGTGCCCTGTCTCAGCCAGATAGTCACTTTGATCATTCCTTCTAATTTATGTGCGTCTATTCAAACCAGCCCTTTCATGTCTCACTCTTGTTACTGCTCTATTTATTACACAACAGTCTTCACCACTTTATAATGTACAATATTACCTATGAATATATATACATGTACATACACATACACACATATGTATATATATGTATATATATATATACACACACACATAACTTCCCTGTGTCTTTTCCTAGAGAACGAAACTATTTTATCCAGTAGAGCAAGAGCTAAAACTTAGAGTTCCTGGAAGAGAAGAGCAATTATTGCAGAGAGACACATAGACTAGATTTTCTGGGTTCCTTTTACTGAGAAAAGAGCACAACTTTGTTTTACAGTTTGGTATATTTCAAGGGCAGAGTGGGGGCGGGTGGCAAGGTGGGAGGGATTCCTGGGAGTGGTAGACCTTATCTAGAGTTCTACATAAGAGAGCTCTTACAGGTCATAAAGGCTCAGCTCGACCTTGTGAACATACTTCCCCAAAAGGCACACCTAAAAGCATTTTCCCTTCAGGCTATCAGCTTTTCCTGCAATTTTCTGAAAAGACATTTACCCTCCAGGGGGAGGACTAACAGGTTGCCCTTAAATTTAGGTTTGCCCTTGAAAGTTTTACAGGATATATATATATATATAGACAGGGTTTCTCTGTGTAGCTTGGTGCCTTTCCTGGAACTCACTCTGTAGCCCAGGCTGGCCTCAAACTCACAGAGATCTACCTGCCTCTGCCTCCGGAGTGCTGGGATTAAAGGCATGCACCACCACCACCTGGCTCAGGCCGTCTATATGGCAACACAAAACCTCCAAGTGAGCAGAGGGTTTTATGTACTGAGTTGTTGTTGTGGGACCCAAGCAGGCAGCTTGGCCACACTGCTGCCATGACAGGCTCCATAAAAACCAGCTAAAAGGTAGGCCACATTTTCAGTTTACTGGCGGGGAGCACCCAGATCCAGGAAAAGCCATAAGCTGACACCATCCAGGGAGGGCCAGCATCTAAGGGGAAGTACCTGACATTCCAAACATTCCAACCGCTAGATAGGATTAGATGCCCCTGAACCTAGCACATACCTATTTCCTTTTTTGCCAAGACACCCCTAGACAAATGTCAGCCATTCAGGGTCTTGAACCCTGGAAACCCCCTCGCCCTCAACCTCTACTATAATAAAAACCCTATCCCACCCAGGCTTGGCATTCTCTGCTCTCACCACTGGTTTGGACAGATGGAGAGTCCAAGCTCGAGCTTGAAATAAAGGCTCTTTGCTTTTATGTATAAGATTCGGTCTCCATGGTGGTCTTTTGGGGGGGTCACCGCCATCTGGGCATAACAGTTGTAGCATTAATATGTAAGACATGCATGATAATATACTCCATAAATGGGTGAAAACATGAATAAATATTTCCCATATCTCTAGATGGTTGCAGATGGTGGTGTCTTGTGTGTGATTCTTGCAACAGACATGTTAATTCCACAAGAATTATGGCAGCTGCCCTTGAGGCTACTAATTTTACATGGGAAGTTTTTATTTGAGAATTCACTGTTCCTTGGAATTGGTAATCACTTTGTAGCAGAAAGTTCAAAAAGTGGACTTTTAGAAGGGATATCTGATAAAAAGCAAGTCTCTCTTCTGTATTTATCTCCAATTTTCCCTCTTGTCCTCAGGGAATTGCTCTTCACTTTAGTGAAGTAGTTCTCAACCTGGGGGTCATGACCCCTTTGGGGGTTATATATTGGATGTCCTGCATGTCACATATTTACATTACAATTCATAACAGTAGCAAAATTACTGTTATGAAGTAACAATGAAAATAATTTTATGGTTGGGGGTTAGCAGCATGAGGAACTATATGAAGGGTCATAGCATTAGGAAGGTTGAGAACCACTGCTCTCTTGTGTGTCATGCCAAAAGTTGTTTAAACATATATAAGCATATCTGTATGTTCTTTCTTACCTACTTGGGAGCAGATGCCATCTTGCTTTTTAAAATTTATCAATGTAGCTTAAAGAATCTCACATGTTAGCAGTAGTACATGTGCTTCATATTTTGAAAGTACTCTAGTAATCCATAATATAAATTCACCATGATAGTAAAATTGGTAAAAATACAATTTTATGAAAATATTTCTTGGTCTCCCAAAGGACTGAACTGTCATTAGACCTCATAGCCAAGTTAATAACATACCTTGGGATCACTCAAGACTTCTCCTGCTGTCCTACTGTGTATCAGCCTGTTTAAGTCTAACTTGCCTTTAGGAAAACAATGTAAGAATCAGACTTACTATGCTTTGGATATCCCATGCAATCAGCTTTTAAAATCTAAACCAATGCAAAGCTTTAATCTTAAGTTATGTACTCATCCATGTCCTTGACCCAGAATAATGCATGTGCTTATGTGTGTCTTATTTAAGGTTTCTATTGCTGTGCCAAAACATCATCAATTACTAAATTAAGAAAATGCCAGACAGCCAGATTTTATGGAGGCATTTCTTCAGTTGAGGTTCCCTCTTTTCAGATAACTCTAGCTTGTGTCAAATTAACACAAAACTATCCAGCAAATTAACACAAAACTATCCACAACTATCCATGTTGTGAGAATCTTTTGCTGAAGCAGCCAATAGGTTAGAAAACAGCCTTATACAACAAATATCTGCCATAACTGTTGGAAACAACCTGAAGATATAGCTTGATAGTATCTGTTTGCAAGACTGTTTGCTTTTATGAGAGCTTTGAAGTCACTTAGGGTCATTAAAATGACTTCTTGTCCTGGAAAGCTCTGTTAAAGATTGCTGTAAAGTGTCTCTCATTCCTTTCCCATGCCTTGTTGTTAAGATCAATCCATGTTAGTCTATTTAATGGGCAATAGGGATTTATTAAGATATATATTGAGGAAATATGCTCATGAATACAGAACAGAGTAGACAGCTGAAGTCGTCCTCTAATCTGACCAGGAGCCAATCCACCTGGAAGTTTGATTAGACCAGGAAGCAGGCAGCAGGGAGAAAGGGCTCATGACCCTTCTCCCTTACCTTTTTTTTAATGCCAAATGCTGTTTATTGAAGGAGGGAGGAGGTCTTAAATACAGGCTTACAGCACAATGGGAGAACCCCAGAGGGCAGAAGTTGCTACTGATGTTTTACAATCTTGCATCTAAGCTGTTAACGCCCATTCTGCAGGATACACAGACAAGGAACTTCCCTTAAGCATTCAGGAGGGTGGAACCCAGCAGGGAATTAGCACAGGGAGGATATCAAGGTCAAGGTCAACAAGCAAGGCAACAGTTACCCAAAACGGGGGCCAGGACTCTACAGGTCCCCCTTTTACTGAAAAATGAGCTTCTGACTTAGGTCGTGTGGGACATCAGCAGGTCACCTTACCCGTCATGGAGATGCCTGCCCAGGCCACACAGGAGCTCTGTCTTAGGTTGTTGAGCACCCCCCAAGCGTTACCCGTCTCTGAATACTCATTATCATACAGGCTCAATCGTGTGTGAGCTGCAGAGTTAACTGCTGCCAAAGATCTCAAAGTGGCGCTGGGCTTGCAAAATGTGTGTTTGACACAGAAAAGACCAACAGAAGTCCTAACCCACCTATAGCCAGCAGGCTAAAGGCAACTGAGCCATTCCCTTCCTTAACGAGCCTTATTGCAAATTTGAGTCCTTGTAAGATGGTATCCCAAAAGCAAATGGAACTTGAGTTTATAAATTTATAATTTTCAAATCCAATTGAACTATATAACTATTGAATTAAATTTATCATGCCCAATGGAATGAAAGATTAACTAACTGTGGTAGCTACTTTTCCTGCCAGGGTCTCCACTGTGCTAGCTGTAGTAACCAATTATGAAATGGTAATCCCAGAAACAGTAGCAGTGGTGGGCGCCACTGCTATAGCCACTGCTATAACAGCAACAACGGCAGCAGCAATGTCAAATTCTCTTCTGGAGCATGTAGACATCCACTGGCATGGATACAACTCCAGGAACACAGGCCGCCAGGGCCCATTTTTCTTGATCCCAGCATGACTTAAGCTGGCAGCTCTCTCCCTTACCTTTTAAGAGGTCATGTATAAGCACCATCTCCTTAGAGCCCGATAGCCCAAGGTCATGGGTGGAGCAAATATTACTACACCATGTTTTCTAGGCTGCTCAGTAAATACAGAGCAACACCCTTTGTTAGGAGCAGACAGACACAGGGGTAGTCAGACATCAGACAACATTCAGGAAGGCATAGCCACCATAGAGTAAAGATAGGCCAATAAACACAAACTATAGAGGGATGGAAGGAATAAGGAGAGAAGTGAATTCACAATTGAGCTCACTCTTGGTCAAATTAATGAAAAGAGAATGGTAGCCTCTGTAGGATCATATATTTGTATACTTAGTCCACAGTTGGTGAACTGCTTGAAAGGATTGGGAGGTATGGTATTATTGGAGGAGCGGTGTGTCTCTGGGAGTAGGCTTTGAGGTTTCAAAAGCCCATGCCAAACCCAGTGTCTGTCTCTCTGTATGCCTGCCTGCCTGTCTGTGGATCAGGAAGTAAAGCTCTCAGCCACTGCTCAGTGCCATGCATGCCACCATGCTCCCTGCCATGATGATAATAGCCTAAGTCTGTGAAACTGCAAGCCAGCCCCAATTAAATGTGTTGCTTTATAAGGGTTGCATTGGTCATGGTGTCTCTTCACAGCAATAGAACAATGAATAAGACACCAGCAATCCACTTGCCCTCCCTGCCTCACCAGAGATGAGAAAGAAGAAAGAACCACCCCACAGACAAACCACAGTTTTAGGAGTTTCTGTTCTGACACACATTGTTCTCAGCAAAGTGCACATTCCTTTATGATTTGTGAGGGGGGATACATATTCTATTACCTTATTGTTTCCTTTACAGTTACAATAACATTGTAATTTTTGTCAACAGAATGCTCTCAATAGTGAAATGTTCTGTTTTCAGTGTGATGATCATGAGGATGGACCGAAGATCTCTGAATCAAGGCTATGCTGTCGTGGACCTTCCTATACCCTGAGATGTGAACATTTTACAGGAGAGATACAGGTAAGGGGTAATGAAAGGAACATTATTTGTGGGGCATCTGGGCTACAAGATGGTCTGGATGGCATGTGTAATCCGCAGTTCATAACTTCATTTCTCAAGGCTATAAACATATTATGTAGCCAGGTCCAAACTTCCTTAACAAATTTGGAGAGATAGAACAGAGATATCTTTATAGGCTTACACAGTTTTAACAGACTAACAAATATATTAATACTAGTAGTATGTACTGCAAGCAAGTTGAAACAAAACACCTGTGGTGATTTGAATAAATGTGGCCCCCATAGACTTATACATTTGAATGCTTGGCCCATACGGAGTGGCGCTATTAGGAGGTGTGGCTTTGTTGGAGTGGGTGTGGCCTTGTTGGAGGGAGTGTGTCACTGTGGAGGTGGGCTCTGTGGTCTCATATATGCTTAAGCCATGTCCAGTATGACAGTTCACTTCCTGTTGGCTGCACAAGATGCAAGAGTCTCAGCTCCTTCTCCAGCACCATGCCTGCCTATACGCTGCCATGTCCCACCATAATGAAAATGGACTAAATCTCTGAAACTGTAAGCCACCACAGTTCAGTGCTTTCCTTTATAAGAGTTGCTGTGGTCATGGTGTCTCTTCACAGCAATAAAACCCTAACTAAGACAGAGTGAAACACTGAAGAAGAGCTTTGAAAACTGGTTCATTTTGAATTCCTTGGAAACAGACGAAACCTACCCCGTTTTATTACTTCTGGATCAGAGTGCATTAAACATGTTAATAGCTAGTTGCAGACCTAGGCCTAATTGCCCAGCCAGCCTTGTGAAATTAATTGTAAGTTCAGCTCTGTCATTACATTCTGACTGTTTCTCCGTTCAGGAACCACTGCCTCTGAACTGATGCTGGCTGGGTTTTTGACTCCTGTTGGAGAGGTCATAGTATCTCTTCACAGCAATAGAAACCCTAACTAAGATGATATTGAACTTTGGTATACACTTTGGTGCATCGCCATCTTCAAATGATGTTATGCTTGCGCATCTGTGTTCAAATTGCCCCTCTGTACCTCTAATGATCTGAAGTCCCTATGAAATTCATTGTCTCTTTAAGACCATGTCTTCCAATCACATTCTGAAGCATTTGGAAGCTGGTGTCTTTTATGAGAAGACGCAGCTCAATTCATAATACTTGGAGCTCAGTCAAGGTGGTTGGAAGGTGGCACTCCTTCCTCGAACCTTCACTGAGAATGTTTCTAGACTTTCCCACCTCTGCTGACTGCCTTGAAGAATCCTCTGTTCACTGCCTGCTTCCAGAAACTGCACCACTCCAGCCCCTTCCCATCCATCCCTCTTCCTCTTTGACTGACCTAAGCCTCATTTTATAAAAACCCTTGCCATTACACCTAGGAAACTAAAGGTAATCTGTCTCCCTACCTCAAGCCCTTTCACTTAATCACATTTGCAAGCATTCTTCTTCTTTTTTTTTAAGATTTATTTATTATGTATACAGCATGTATGACTGTAGGCCAGAAGAAGGGCACCAGATCTCATTGCAGATGGTTGTGAGCCACATGTGGTTGCTGGGAATTGAACTCAGGACCTCTGGAAGAGCAGTCAGTGCTCTTAACCTCTGAGCCATCTCTCCAGCCCACAAGCATTCTTCTAATCACATAGGGAAACATATGACCTGGGGACTAAGAGTTAGAGATTAGGACATTATGGAGAGTCATTATTTTGTATACCTGCAGGGGTTTGGATCTGAGAAGTGATAGACTCTGTATTGTATTTTTTTAAATCTCTTTTCCTGATTCTCAATGGAGGAAGAGTTTGAAACAAAAGACTCATTAGGAGTGCATTGATGTGAATGAGAAAGGTCCCCCATAGGCTTATATACTTGAACACTTGGTCCTCAGTTGGTGGCACTGTTTGGGACAGTTATGGAACCTCTAGGAGGTGGAATCTCTAGGAACTTTCTGGAGGAATGGGCTACAGTATGTCACCGGAGTGGGCTCTGAGTGTTTGTAACCTGGCTGTACTTTTTGTTTTTGTTTTTGTTTTTTGAGACAGGGTTTCTCTGTGTAGCTTTGGAGCCTGTCCTGGATCTCACTCTGTAGCCCAGGCTGGCCTTGAACTCACAGAGATCCGCCTGGCTCTGCCTCCTGAGTGCTGGGATTGAAGGCGTGCCCCACCACCGCCCAGCCTGGCTGTACTTCTTGTTCTCTCTTCTTCCTGTTTCCTGTGTGCCGATGAAATATGATCAGCCAGCTTCCTGCTCCTGCAACAACGCCTTCGCTGGATGTTACAATGTCTTCCCCATCATGATGGAGTCTTTCCAGAATTGTAAATCAAATAATCCCTTTCTTCATTGACTTGTTTTTTTGTCAGCATGTTTTATCATAGTAACTTGTATGGAGCTTGGTGCCGAGCACTGGTATTGCTGCTGTGATAAACTAGGCTATGTGATTTTCAACCCTTTGTATTATTTTGTGGGAGAATTTAAGATGTTGATCTGGAAAAGTCATTGAGTGCTGTGGACAGAGCTTTCTTCTTGTGCAAGCTTAGAAGTCAGTGATGCTGAGAGAAATGTGGACAGCAGAGGCCCAACTCATGAGGTTTCAGAGGAAAGCAGAGACTCCGTAGCGTCTAGCCTAGGGGGCATTTGTGATACTTTTGCTAAAGATCTGGCTACATTCTGTCCTTGTCCTGAGAGTTTGTGTGAGGCTGAATTCAAAAGTAGTTGTCTAATTTTTTTGGCAGAGAAGATCTTAAGATAGTACATCGTGGAGTCTACAGAATAATTGTCGTGAGAATAAAACCCTCAGTTTTACAATGAATAAAAAAAGTGTTTTATGCTGTGGATGATTGATTGATAAATAAAACGCTGATTGGCCAGTAGCCAGGCAGGAAGTATAGGCGGGACGAGCAGAGAAGAGAATTCTGGCAAGTGGAAGGCTGAGGCAGAGAGATGCTGCCAGCCACCATGATGAGAAGCAACATATAAAGATACCGGTAAGCCATGAGCCACATGGCAACTTATAGATTAATAGAAATGGGTTAATTTGAGATATAAGAACTGCTTGCAAGAAACCTGCCATGGCCATACAGTTTGTAAATAATATAAGTCTCTCTGTGTTTACTTGGCTGCAGGACTGGCGGGTGAGAGAGATTTGTCCTGACTGTGGGCCAGGCAGGACCAGGAAAACTTGAGCTGCAGGTTTAGAAAGAATATACAGTCCGGAGCAAGGGAGTACTATGAAGGTTAAGATTGCAGTTAGTGTGGCCTCACTTATTGCCCTATTGCCTGTCTTCAGGATGAACCTGATCCCTCTGGAAATGTGAGCCAGGAGCCTGTGGTGATGGTACTGATAAGAGACGCTGGTTCCCTGAGCCAGAATACTTGGGATAGGGGTGCTGAGAAATGGCCAGGTTCTGGGTGTTCTGTGAAGATCAGCTTGCCTGTGGACTGTGTGAGAAAACAAGAAAGACCTCCATATCCACCGTTTCTCAGGTTAACATTTGGTCTCATTCGCAATATTTCTCATTCACATTTGTTCACTATTTAAAAATTTCAATGACTCTGCAGTATATCATTTTTTGGAGAGTTTTATAATACAGAGTGGAGAGTCAAAGAGTTAATTTCCATGCTTTTAGTTTTAGTTTTTTGGAGCTAATTTTCTGTTGTTTTGTTCTTGTTTTTACTGTGTCATTGCTTAAAGTGCTTTAAGCATAGACACTGTCAGTTAGTGGTGGTAGGAAAGGGAAGCAGATGCCTTCTGATGTTACCTGTGCTTTATAAGTAAGTACAGTGATCACTAGGTGGGAGACTGTAAATGAGTTAACATACACAGGGAGTCCAGACTATTGTCTGGCACGCGTGAGCTCTGTATAGTACTAACGATCATGGTGTCTGTTCCTTAGGGTCTGGAGTCAGCACTTCCATCTTGTATGCAAATTAACAACTCTAAGAAGTCACAACAGACAAGCAAACAGACAAGGCAGGAAAACAGCGAAGGTATAAAATTAAGGGAAAAGAAAAATCTGCTACGGTGAAAACATTTACTTTTGAAACATCCAGGAATCATGTCAAAGGAGAAAACTGGGCTGGGGAGACACTCAGTAGGTAAAACACTTGCCACGTGTGAAAGGGTATACAGCGCTGGTGGCTGGCACTGGTTTGGTCGGCGGCGGCGGAAGAGTTATGAGCCATGGTTACCAGAGTTAGAATGGGCATTATTAGAGAGAAGAGGAGATAGGACAGAGAGAGAGATGCAGAGAAAGAGAGAGACAGAGAGAGATGGAGAGCAGAGAGACGCTGAGAGAGAGTGTGGGGGTGCATGTCCAGCTTTTAGGCTGGGACACAGTCACCCGCTGATGATGTAATAAGGTGCCAGATGAGACCCCAGCTGCGAATATACAGAATCTTTACAATGTGAGCGGAAGGATTTGTGCTTGGATGCCCAGAACCCATGGGAAGGTGCACACAGTGGTGCACATCTGTGATCCCTGTGCTCCTGTGGTGAGATGGGAAGTGCAGACAGGAGAATCCCTGGACTTTCACTGTCCAGCTAGCCAGGCATGTGCAGCAATGGCCAGGAAGAGACCTTGTCTCAAACGCAGGGAAGCGAGCGCCAGCACACAAGGCTGACCCTGCCCTCCAGATATGCGCTGTGGTAGGCATGTGCCCACACTAAAACACATGAACGAACACACATTTTTAAAATTTAAAAACAGGAACTATCACAGTCAAATAGAGTTCTTTTTTATTTGTATTGAAACAAACATGAGATCATCTAAATAAACATCATTTTTCTAGAAGTCAAATTATCATTCTACATGCAGATCCTTGAACAAGGGACTTCCTAAACACAGTTTGGGAGGCTTTCTCAGAATCTATGGATAAAACATTAAATCATAATGCAGAGAAGTCCTGTTCTAAACTCACCTGCTCCAGGTTTATGTTCTCATAAACATCCGTCTTCTTTTCTGAGTGACTTTTAAATATGCAAACTCAATCCTGTCCTTCTCCTGCTTAAGATCCTTTCCTGACTCTTCATGGCCCACAGCTGTATTAGCAAGCTTATTTTTAGCTATAAAACCATTTCTTCAGATTACTGTTTATATGACAGTGCAGTATGGGAGACGGAAATAAGATTGCTGCTCTGAATGTGAGTGGGAATATAGGCAGATGCCCGACAGCCCTGCCCAGTTCCAGCCATCTCTCTTCCCTTGTGCTCTGTGCTCTGCTGCCTGAACAATCAGGATAGCACCAGACTCCTCGGATGAATTGACAAGACTGATTCGTGCTCCTGTGCTGCTGTTATGAGTCTGGGGTTGTTCAGAGAGTCACTAGTCTGACCATGAAAAAATATATATATATATATATATATATATGTGTGTGTGTGTGTGTGTGTGTGTGTGTATGTATTTTAACAAAGAAGAGGATTTTACTTGGGTTCTGGCACCAGAGCTAGATATGAAAATTGGGATTCCCAAAATGTAATGCTGAGCCACATTAGTTAGAGGTTTATAAAGTCAAAAAACCCCTAAAAACAAACAAAACAACAACAACAAAACAAACAAACAAAATACCCATAAGGCTGTGTTCTCTTTATGGGCAGGCACACGCCCTACAAAAAGAAGGCTATGTTCCAGTTAGCAAACAGATGTCTCGGTTATCTTGAGCAAGCAAGCTTTTGTGACCATTATCTTGCATAAACAAGAGTTTCTTAAAGATTACAAGAACAGCCCCCAGCATTCCTGGAAGTTATCTGTCCTGGGGCAGGTGGGGTTTCCAGGTTAGAGGCAATTTTGTTTTATGGGCCTCTTAAGCACAGGAATAGAAACTTAATACATAATGTTAGCCATGACGTTGCCATGCAGTCTGCACTGAGATTGAGTTTGCACAAAAGCACAGTTCATCCACCAAACGGGGACATCTTGAAGACTAATAAAAGTTATTAAAAAGAAATTCTTTTTTTAAAAAAGATTTATTAATTTATTATGTATACAGTATTCTGCCTGCATGTGTCCCTGCAGGCCAGAAGAGGGCACCAGATCTCATTACAAGTGGTTGTGAACCACCATGTGGTTGCTGGGAATTGAACTCAGGACCTCTGGAAGAGCAGTTGGTGCTCTTAACCACTGAGCTATCTCTCCAGCCCCTAAAAAGAAATTCTTGACGGGTGGTGGTGGCGCATGCCTTTAATCCCAGCACTTGGGAGGCAGAACCAGGCGGATCTCTGTGAGTTTGAGGCCAGCCTGGGCTATAGAGTGAGTTCCAGGAAAGGTGCAAAGCTACACAGAGAAACCCTGTCTCGAAAAACCAAAAGAAAAAAAAATAAAAAATCTTATTTTTGAAGTATTCCCTTATTAACAAACCAACAGGTTTCATGTCATTGTTGAACATTTAAAACTTTATCTCTCTAAATCTATTCAGGTACATAGAGTGGATAGCTCGTTAATCACACCAATGAGAATAAGACCACTACCACAATTTGAGCCAAATTTGAAGCAAGCTTGGCTCTCATTGGGGTGCACCCAAGAGCTGGCCTGTGACTGCCTCCTAAGTCAGGTTAAAGAGAGCAGCCTAGCCCCAAATCCACCTCTTGAGCCCCTTCTAAAGAGCAAAATCACAAGTAGTTGCAAAACAGGTTTATAGAAGTAAGACAATGGAGCAATAAGGAAATGCAGGAAAAAAATCTCAAAAGACATCGTGTGGTCACCATGTGACCAGGGAGTGTCAGGGTATTCTCAAAATCAAATCAAATTACAGTAAATAGAAACTTATTTTTAACAATACAGAATGATGGTTCCTGCCTTCAAAATGGAGTCAGGCAGGCTCCTGAACCGGAATATTAAAAAGTACAAGCATAACAAGTATTCTTGAACCCTATTTTAATTTTTATTTGGTATAATGGTTTATATTGACTGTCAACATGGCAGGAATCACCTTGGAGAAGAGTCTTGGGGCCTGTCTGTGGGATGTTTTCTACATCAGGGCTAAGTGAGGCAAAAGGACCCACCCACACTGTGAGTGGCACCCTTCCCTGGGCTGGGGCCTTAAACTGCACTGAAGGGAAAAAGCTAGTTGACAACAAGCGTCCCTCACTCTGCTTCTTGACAGCAGGGACCATAGAGCCACCTGGACTCCTGCCCCGGGCTCCCTGCTCTGCTCCCCAGGACAGACTGTGTCCCTCTCAAACTTTAGGTCAAAATAAACCCATCTTAGCTGACCCAAGCTGGTGGTGTTGTGCCCAGGTCGCAAGAACCCCAAGCAAGAGCATCACAGGGCCAATATCTGATGCAAGCACACAGAGGTTTTTAATAACAAAACAAGCAAGCTTGGTCTTGTTGGTTACGCTGCGGCGCTCGCTGCCCGTGGCGGTCATGCCGGCGGAGAAGAGTGCTGATCAGAAGAATCACAAGCCATGGTTACCTTTCTAGAGCTTTTTTGGGAGAGAGGGGGAGAGAGAGAGACAGAGAGATAGAGAGAGACAGAGAGAGACAGAGACAGAGAGAGAGACAGAGAAACAGAGAAACAGAGAGACCGCGTGGAGGGAAAAGAATGGAAGGAGAGAGTGCGGAAAGGAAGAGAATGCACAGAGGCTGGGACGTTGTCGCAGGCTGGTGGCATAATTAAGGACATAGTCCTTACAGGTCCGCCATCCAACATCCAGCACAGAGGGTGGAGGAGGACAGCCCTGAGCACTCACTTTAAGGGGTTTATATAGGAAAGGTTTACATGAAGCTTGGGATTGGACAAGGGGGCTAGGGGTGAGGTAGTTCTTTGAAGTTACTGGCTGAACTATAAGCATGAGGTTACTGATGGCTTAACAGGATTCAGGGTATCTACAGAGGCATAAATTTTCACTCCCTATGTCCTGATTTTGCTGAACCCAGGATATATACATTCAGATTTATTGTTCCAGTCCTACTCTCCTCTGAGGTCAGTTGAGCCCATTACTCCCCATATCTTGTTTTGCCAAGTCCAGGATACACAGATTTATTGTCCCAGCCATATAAGTTCAACTTCTGGTCACTTCTAAAACTGCTGGTCAGCAAATACCTTTGGAGGAGGGGAGGAGGAAGCATCTCTCAAGATGGCTACTGACTTTTCCCTTTCAGTGGGAGCTCATAGACTGTCAGCTGGGGAACATGTATGGGACTGAACTAGTCCCTCTGAATGTGGGTGGCAGTTATGTGGCTAGATCTGTTTGGGGAGCCCCTGGCAGGTGGACCAGTGTTGATTACGCAGCGGCGCTCGTGGTGGAGGAGAGTGCTGATCGGAAGAATCACAGCCATGGTTACCTTTTTAGAGCTTTATTGGGAGGTGGGGGGGGAGAGAGAGGGAGAGAGAGAGAGAGAGAGAGAGAGAGAGAGAGAAGACAGATGGAAGGAAAGAGAGCGGAAAGGAAGAGAACGCACAGAGGGCACACCCACTTTTTAGGTTGGGACGCCGTCGCAGGCTGGTGACATAATTAAGGACAGAATCCTTACAACGAGGACTTATCCAGGGTGCATGAAATGCCTTTTTGGAACATATTCCCTAGGAACACATTCAGCGATGACACAGCGGGGAGAGGCCTGGTCTCGCCAAGACTTTGTTGACTCCCCAAGGGAGGCCTTACCCTCACTGAGGAGGGGAGGGGGGGGGGGGTGGGGGGAGGACAGGGGGGGGGGATGGGAGAAGGGGAGGAAGAAGGAACTGGGATTGATATGTAAAATAAAAAAAACTTTTAAAAAATGAATAAATAAATAAAAAAATAAACCCATCTTACATTAAATTTATTCTGATCAGAATTTGATTATAGATAGCAACAAGAAAAGTAAGGAATATAGGAAATGGAGACCAAGACCGAGATGGAAGTGGGTTACCAAGGAATGTGGAAGAGTTTGAAAGTTGGCTAGGAAAGTGTGAGAATGCCATGAGCAGAGTGTAATGGGCTTTTCTTGTGGGATTTCAGAAGCCCAGGATGCTGAGGGAAAAGCTGACAGTGGACCCCTAGATCAAACAGCTTTCGAGGAAAACAAAGACTCTCCCTGGGACTAGGCTAGAGATCATTCTTGCCAAGAATATGGTTCCATTCTTTACACGTCTGAGAATTTCTGTGAGGTTAAATTTAAAATTAGTGCACTCATTTCTTTGCAGATGAAATTTCAAGATAACAGCATTCAAACTATGCAGTGATTATTTCTCATGGCTCTTATTAAGATATGTATTGATAGGGTATTGGTTACACTGTGGCGCTGCTCCTCAATGCCGGCGGAGGAGAGTGCTGATTGGAAGAATCACAGCCATGGTTACCTTTTTAGAGCTTTATTGGGAGAGGGGGGGAGAGAGAGAGAGGGAGGGAGGGACAGACGGAAGGAAGTAGTGGAAAGGGAAGAGAGGGATGCACAGAGGGCCCACCCACTTTTTAGGCTGGGACGCCGTCCAAGGCTGAGATGTAATTAAGGACTGAATCCTTACATAGAGAACAAAAAGATATGTTTAAAATGTGAATTTTAGGGACCGGAGAGATGGCTCAGCAGTTAAGAGCACTTGTGACTTTTGCAGAGGACCTGAGTTCAGTTCCCAGGGCCTATGTGGTGGCTCACAACTGACTGTTAACTACCCTCCCAGGAGATCCAATGCTTTCTTCTGACCTCTGCAGGTACCACGCACCTGTTATGCCCACATCATGGGGACCCCCAAAAAACCATCATGGAGACCGAATTCTGTACGTAAAAGCAAAGAGCCTTTATTTTAAGCTTGAGCTTGAACTCTCCATCTGTCCGATGCAGCGGTGAGAGCAGAGAGCCCCGAGCCAGGGTGGGGTAGAGTTTTTATCATAGCAGAGGTTGGGGGGAGGGCATTTCCAGGGTTCAGGACCCTGATTGGCTGACATTTGTCTGGGGGTATCTTGGTAAAAGAGAAATAGATGTGCTAGGCTCAGGGACATCTGGCGATCTTATCTAATTTTATCTGTCAGTTGGAGTGTTTGGAATGCCAGGTACTTTCCTTTAGATGCCGGCCTTCCCTGGGTGGTATCTGCCAGTAGGCCTGTCATAGCAGCTGCGTCTGGGCCCCTAAGCTTGTCACAGCAGCTGTGTGGTCAAGCTGTTTTGCCCCCCCACCCGTGTGTTACACAGACATGCATGCAGGCAAAACACCCATACACATACAATAAACTTTTAAAAATGTTTAAACTGAATTTTAAATTTTCTAAAAACTCTCAAAAAATATTTTTTAAAACTGGAGTTTGAGTGTTGTGAACTGTTGGCCCATGGACATGACGTGGTTGTTGTACTCACAAACTCAGAGCCATTCCCCCTTGAAAACAGTGAAGTTTGATGAGGACAGGTGTGTGAACATCTTTAAAGTTGAAGACAATAAGAAAGGGACCCTGAGGACAAGACCTCATCCATGAAGGAGCTAACCTGGAAAGGAGGGTAATGCTCGATAGAAATGAAAGAGTCCGGGTCATTTCAGCAATGAACAGTTTTTATTTTTCCCTGCTCCTGTTTATACACTGTTTACCTAGCTGCTAAAGATAGCCTTGCAAGCAGAGCTTGAGCAAACAGTCTCTCTGATACTCTTATCTGAGTTCTGCCTTCTGCGTTTTCCCTGCCCTTGTGGCCCTGTTTTGCCCCAGAGGACATTCCTTTTAGGCCTTGGGTCTTATCTTGTCTCAGGCTGGAATATGTGTGTTCTAACACCCCTTCCCACTCAACATGAGCACAGTCTTCTGATCACATCTGGGTCAGGGGTTCCTGCTTGGGAAAAGAACTGCAGACCATCTGGACCCTGACACAAACTCTCGAAAATAGAAAGACTGAATTAAGAATGCCATTGGAGAGGTTTCCTGCTCTAAAACAGCTTTCATCTCAACAAGTCAGCATCACATGACAGCCACATGCTGTCGCTGTTATAGGTATGAAA